>QXEO01001310.1:600000-790372 GCA_007115705.1 Dactylis glomerata
ACCAGACGTTGTCACCCGTCTTTGTTCCCCGCTTGTCGAGCTTCACAATCTCCATAGTTGGCGTCAGAAGAGCTAACTCCTCCGTGTCATGCTCACACTCCTCGAGCATCATCATCATGGGTCCATCATCTCCTTTCTGGGCCATAAGAGCCCTCTCCTTCGGTGGTTCTCGACAATCAGACTTGAAGTGACCAAGCTTGCCGCAGTTATGACACCTTATTTTCTTTATGTCAAACTTCCTCCGCGGCGGAGCTTCATCATCATCCTCCTGCTCTGCGACGTACTTTCTCGCTGAGCGTTCCTTCTCCTTCTTGCTGCCGCTCGTGGATCCTCCTTGCGCTTCTTTTGAAAGAGTCATCCACTGCTGCTTCGTGAGCATCAAGTGCTCACTCTGTTCCGGGTCGCCAAAGCTAAGCCGGATTCTCTCGTCATGGGCCTTGAACCTTCCGACGAGATCCTCAACCGTTAGTGTATTCAGGTCGAGACATTGTTCGATCGATGTAACGATCTGCATATAGCGCGCCGGTGCGGCACGCAAGAATCTTCTGACGTTCTTGACCTCATCCAACTTCTCGCCATATCCCCTGATTCCATTGATGAGGGTGACGAAACGGGCGGCAAACTGATCAACCGTCTCGCTTTCCTCCATCTTCAGATCTTCATAGCTTTTGGTCAAACTTTGAAGATGCGCTTCCTTCACGCGGGCATGACCTTGGTGCAAGATCTCGATCGTCTCCCAAGCATCCTTCGCCGATTTCTTTCCGACGAGGTGCTGCAACACGTCCTTCGGTACGACGGAATAGAGCGCCGTTAGAGCTTGGCGATCATTCCGGTACTTCGCGCCTCCCTTGGCGTACTCACCACCGCCTGGATTGACGGCTTCCCAAATCTCCTGAGCTTCCATGGCCACCTCCATGTTGACGGCCCAAAGCCCGTAGTCCTTGCGATCGAGGCGCGGATACAAAGCCGCCCCCACCGTCTCCACCACCGATGCCGATCCCGAGTTCTCGCCAGATTTAACCTTCGCCATAATCTTCTAGTACTTTCAGAAAATCACGGACGACGAACCTCCGGCTCTGATACCAATTGTGCCTGTGGCAAATCGTCGATTGTTTCCCTGTGTTGCATCGTGCGTATAAGCTAGCTAGCTGCTTAGCTTGTACTTGCACGTGTGTCTCGGCGGTTTAGTTCTTCGCGTTGTCTCGCCGGAAGTTAGTCTCGCTGAAACAGCTCGGAAGTAATCGAGTTAGTATCTACGTGCGCGTATTGCCGGAAAGTACTCGGTGATCAGCGTTGTTGATTGGGCCAATTCCAACAGGATGCGGAACCATTCTTCGGAACCATGACAGCAATGTCGTTGTAGCACGTGCATCTAAGGTGGACAATGTCACAAACGTGGAAACAGTGGAGTTGTTGGCATGTCGTCAATCTCTTGTTCTAGCGAAGGAGCTGAGGATACCAAAAATCATGTTGGAGATGGACAACGTCAATGCGGTGAGTAAAATCAAAGCTGTTGAGCTGGACCGATCAGCAACTGGATCTTTGGTTCAGGAAATAAAGAACAGACTTGCCGGCTTTCAGGAGGTGGTGGTGAGGCATGTCCAACATAGTTCTAATAGTGCTGCTGACATTTTGGCTAAACGTGGTTGTAGTACTAAGTATGAGCAAACCTGGTGTGATGATGTACCAGACTTTCTAGATCTTGTGCTTTGTAAAGACTTATGCAGTGATGTATAAATAAAATGCCAGGTTGCCTCGCAAAAAAAAAAAATATCGGAGAGAAAAATTACGCCCAGCCGTCTCCCTCTAACATGTGCTGCCGCTCCCCATGGTTTTTCCGAATCAATCGACAGTCTCATGGCTCTGTTCCAATTTCTTCTGTTCCAATTAATGGCGCAACTCCAATGGCTCTGTTCCAATTTCTTCTCACGTGCCACCTCTCTTGAAAGTAGTCCCGATATGGTTTAGCCATCGATCAACTTCCAGGTAAACATCAGCAATTAATCTCTGTCTACGGCATCACATGGTTTCCATCTGCTCGCCAGTGCAAGCTTCAGATCCTGATTGTCCTCTTCTCCTTAAATTTTCCCTTTGTAGCAGTCCTTTGTTATACAGTATATACGTGTTGGTGGTATGAGTTGAAATATTCTTATTAAGTTCTGAAGAAGCCACCTTTTGTCTCATTAAATAGGTTATGTGAATTTATCTGAACAACATGATTAGCTTTCTAACTGAAGCTTTTAATTGTCTCGCTCCCTTATTTTCCCTCGCTACCATCACTCTAATGTTGTGTGAAACTAAAAGTTTGTATGGTTGATTGAACGATTATCTAATGCTACAATGGTCGGCTTTTCCTAATGCTTGGATTATAATTCTGCCATACCTGTTGTAAGAAGGCAGCTGGCATTCAAAAAAAATGACAGCGGAAAAGATACTTGGTGTTCTTATCATATGGTGGAGTATTTTATGTGATGGGATCAGGAAAGTCTGATAGCTCTTTTGATCTTTGAAAATATATGTAGGACTATACTTTTTATTTGCATATTTTGCTCATGTGATCTCATCATAGCCGGCAGGAGTCGCATGCTATTTCAGTAACTTGGTCTGTTATTTCCGTCAATTGTCATTCAGTTATATATGCTACAGTATTACCACCATACTGTAAGTAGATAAATAGAGCTTGCAGTAAATGCCGCAATACCAAGAGGCATGCAGTTGCGATGCTTGCAAGAGAGATTGAAAACGATACAATATATACTGCTACATTGTGATACTGCAACTTCGGAGGTAGATAAATATTGGGTTAAGTGCACTTTTGGTCCCTCAAGTGTTGTCAAAGTCTAATTTTGGTCCCTCAACTTTTTTTAGTCCAAAACTGGCCCCCGAACACTTAATTAGGTCTACTTATCATCCCTGACAACGATTTTGACCGGTTTTTTTACGTTTTTGTGCCACGCTGAAAAGTTTTTAGCAGGATTTTATCAAGGTAGGCTCATCTAAATGTGGGGATCCGTTGTCCTCGATCAATATTCACTAGTAGAAAACCGGCCTAATATTCCTGGGCATTAGTCCCGGTTGCTGTCTGAACCGGGACTGATGCCCAGGGCCCCACCGCTTTTTCGGCCGCCAGACCGCAGACCTCATTAGTCCCGGTTCGTTTTGAACCTATAGTCCCGGTTCGTAATATGAACCAGGACTAATGACTCTGGGGTCGAATCCGACCGTTGTCAGACTCATTAGTCCCGGATGGTAACACCAACCGGGACTAAAGAGTGAGCCTTTAGTCCCGGTTGGTATTACAAACCGGGACTAATGACTTCCCTGTATAAAGCAGCTCCTTCTTCCTCCCCGAGCCAGGCACTCCCACTCTCCACTCTCAGTGTTCTTCATGCAACTCGAGTTCATCCTCTTTGATCACCATTTTTTGTCACAAATTGATGTCCCCACTTCAATCTAAGTGGACTAAAAGGTGAGGAATTTTGTGCTTTTCTCTTTCATTGGTAATTTAGCTCATTTATTGCTCTAGAAGTAGAGAGATTTGTGATTTTTTTATGGGAGCAATTATTAGATGTTTATTTGATTTTATTTATGTTAGATTTTATTAGATTTTATAGATAGAGGTAAAAATAGAAATGCTATATAGATAGACATAGCTATTAGATTTTATTTATGTTAGATTTTATTAGATGTTTATTTGATTTTATTTATGTTAGATTTTATTAGAAATAGAAATGCTATTAGAAATAGAAATGTTAGAATTAAAAATAAAAATAGAAGTAGACATAGCTAACATAGAAATAGAAATAGAGATAGAGATAGAAAAATAGAAATACCGATAGAAATAGAGATAGAAATACCGATAGAGGTAAAAATAGAAATGCTATATAGATTTTATTTATGTTAGATTTTATTAGAAATAGAAATGCTATTACAAATAGAAATGTTAGAATTAAAAATAAAAATAGAAGTAGACATAGCTAACATAGAAATAGAAATAGAGATAGAGATAGAAAAATAGAAATACCGATAGAAATAGAGATAGAAATAGAGATGGAAATACCGATAGAGGTAAAAATAGAAATGTTATATAGATTTTATTTATGTTAGATTTTATTAGAAATAGAAATGCTATTAGAAATAGAAATGTTAGAATTAAAAATAAAAATAGAAGTAGACATAGCTAACATAGAAATAGAAATAGAGATAGAGATAGAACAATAGAAATACCGATAGAAATAGAGATAGAAATACCGATAGAAGTACCCACCAGCCGGGACTAAAGTTTTGTTAACTTATTCTTACTTATCAAACTAAAATTAGAGATAGAAATAGAAATTGTATATTTGATTTGCGTTTGATATGTACTTATATAATGCAGATGAGCCGAGCATGGATGTACGCCGATCGACGCTCTGGAGATTTCATTAAAGGCGTGCATTCTTTTCTCAAGGTGGCTGAGGCTACCAAGCGGAATGGTTTTATGTGTTGTCCATGCGGAGGTTGTCGAAATGAGAAGGATTACCCCTCCACAAAGACCCTTCACATCCACCTGTTCCGGTTCGGTTTCATGTCCGGCTATAATTGTTGGACTAAGCATGGGGAGAGAGGGGTTATGATGGAAGACAACGATGAAGAAGAGAATGATGACAACTATCCTGAGTTCCCTGAAACCACCGATACCGCAATGGAAGATAATGAAGAAGAAGAAGGTGAAGAACGGGCATCAGATATGCCCGCTGATGATCTTGGTCAGGTCATTGTTGATGCACAGATTGACTGTGAAAGTGAAAAGGAGAGGGAGAAGTTGGAACGCATGTTAGATGATCACAAAAAGGATTTGTATCCAAATTGCGAAGATGGCCAGAAAAAGCTAGGAAGCACGTTGGAATTGCTGCAATGGAAAGCAGAGAGTGGTTTATCTGACAAGGGATTTGAGAAGTTGCTGAAAATTATGAAGAAGATGCTTCCAAAGGAGAACGAATTGCCCGCCAGTACGTATGAAGCAAAGAAGATTGTCTGCCCTCTAGGATTGGAGGTGCAGAAGATACATGCATGCATTAATGACTGTATTCTCTACCGCGGTGAGTATGAGAATTTGAATGCATGCCCGGTGTGCAGTGCATTTCGGTATAAGATCAGGCGAGATGACCCTGGTGATGTTGAGGGCGAGTGCCCCAGGAAGAGGATTCCTGCCAAGGTGATGTGGTATGCACCTATAATACCACGGTTGAAACGTTTGTTCAGAAACAAAGAGCATGCCAAGTTGTTGAGGTGGCACAAAGAAGACCGTAAGAGTGACGAGATGTTGAGACACCCCGCTGATGGGTCGCAGTGGAGAAAAATCGACAGAGATTTTCCGGAGTTTACGGAAGACGCACGCAACCTGAGGTTTGGTCTAAGTACAGATGGCATGAATCCTTTTGGGGAGCAGAGCTGCAGTCATAGCACCTGGCCCGTGACTCTATGTATATATAACCTTCCTCCTTGGTTATGCATGAAGCGAAAGTTTATTATGATGCCAGTGCTTATCCAAGGCCCGAAGCAACCCGGCAATGACATTAATGTGTATCTAAGGCCATTAGTTGATGAACTTTTACAGCTGTGGCAGACTGAAGGTGTTCGTGTGTGGGATGAGTACAAACAAGAGGAATTTGATCTACGAGCGTTGCTGTTCGTGACCATCAATGATTGGCCTGCTCTTAGTAACCTTTCAGGACAGACAAACAAGGGATACAATGCATGCACGCACTGTTTAGGTGAGATCGATAGTATATATTTGGATAAAAGTAAGAAGGTGGTGTATCTCGGGCATCGTCGATTTCTTTCGCCGAAACATCAATTGAAGAAAAAAGGCAAGCATTTCAAGGGCGAGGCAGAAGTCCGAGGCAAGCCTAAACGCCATACTGGTGATGATATATTTGATATGGTCAAAGATTTAGAAGTAATCTTTGGAAAGGGTCCTGGCAGTCTGTCTGTTCCGAATGACGCTAGCGGACATGCACCCATGTGGAAGAAGAAATCTATATTTTGGGAGCTTGAGTATTGGAAATTCCTAGAGGTCCGCTCTGCAATCGACGTGATGCACGTGACGAAGAATGTTTGCGTGAACCTACTAGGATTCTTGGGCTTGTATGGGAAGACAAAAGATACACCAGAAGCACGGGAGGACCAGCACCGTATGAAAAGAAGAGACGGCATGCATCCGGAGGATTCTAAGGGTCCTGCGAGCTACGCTCTTACCAAAGAAGAGAAGGAAATCTTTTTTGAATGCCTGAGCAGTATCAAGGTCCCATCTGGATTCTCGTCAAATATAAAGGGAATAATAAATATAGCCGAGAAAAAATTCCAAAACCTAAAGTCTCATGACTGCCACGTGCTTATGACGCAATTGCTTCCGGTTGCACTGAGGGGGATTCTACCGGAAAATGTTCGAGTACCGATTGTGAAGCTATGTGCATTCCTCAATGCAATTTCGCAGAAGGTAATCAATCCAGAAGATCTACAACGGTTACAGAATGATGTGGCTCAATGTCTTGTCAGCTTCGAGTTGGTGTTCCCACCGTCCTTCTTCAATATTATGACGCATCTCTTAGTTCACCTAGTCGAAGAGATTACCATTCTCGGTCCAGTATTTCTGCACAATATGTTCCCCTTTGAGAGGTTCATGGGAGTCTTAAAGAAATACGTGCATAACCGTGCTAGGCCAGAAGGAAGCATCTCCAAGGGCTATCTAACAGAGGAGGTCATTGAGTTTTGTGTTGACTTTGTTCCTGACCTGAACCCGATTGGTCTTCCTCAATCGCGGCATGAGGGGAGACTAAGTGGAAAAGGCACGCTAGGAATGAAATCAGCATACTGTATGGATGGACATTCTTTGAGTGAAGCACACTACACAGTTTTACGAAATTCCACGTTGGTGGAGCCGTATATGGAGCGACACAAGAATATTGTACGCTCAGAAAACCCTGGGCAGTCAAACTCCTGGATTACAAAGTTGCACATGGCGACTTTTGGTGGTTGGTTGCAAACACTTCTCATAAATAACGCCACTGTTGGATATGAGCTCTCCATGTTGGCCAAGAAACCATCTTCAACTATATTGACTTTTCAGGGTTACGAGATAAATGGGAATACATTTTACACGGTCGCCCAAGATAAAAAGAGCACCAATCAAAACAGTGGTGTCCGCTTTGATGCATTACACGACAATGGGACAAAGGACACATATTATGGTTACATTGAAGAGATATGGGAACTTGACTATGGACCGTCTTTTAAGGTCCCTTTGTTTCGGTGCAAATGGGTCAAGCTGACAGGAGGCGGGGTAGTTGTTGACCAAAAGTACGGCATGACAACAGTGGATCTCAACAATCTTGCGTACATGGATGAACCATTCGTCCTAGCCAACGATGTCGCTCAGGTTTTCTATGTGAAGGACATGTCTACAAAACCGAGAAAGAGAAAAGATAAGAAAACGAATACATCACACGATGAGCCAAAGCGACACATTGTTCTCTCAGGGAAAAGAATCATCGTGGGAGTGGAGGACAAGACAGATATGTCAGAAGATTATAACAAGTTTGATGAAATTCCGCCCTTCAGAGTGAACACTGACCCAACCCTCCTCTTAAACAAAGAAGATACTCCATGGTTACGGTGCAGAAGGAAACCCCAACACTAGATGGGGATGTTGGTGATGTGTAATAATGTATTAAACTTTGATGTAAATATATGATTTTGGGTTATCAAATTCTAAAATATGCAAAAAGAATTTTAATCAATATTGTTTTAATTGAAAATGGCAAAATAGTTAATTGTTTGAATAGTTAGAATAATTGATTTTGAAAATAGAAAATATTTTTGAATTAGTTATTCAATTTCAATCACTTTTCATATTCAAAGTATTATCAAATTCTAAAATATGCAAAAAGAATTTTAATCAATATTGTTCTAATTGAAAATGGCAAAATAGTTAATTGTTTAAATAGTTAGAATAATTTATTTTGAAAATAGAAAATATTTTTGAATTAGTTATGCAATTTCAATCACTTTTCATATTCAAAGTATTATCAAATTCTAAAATATGCAAAAAGAATTTTAATCAATATTGTTTTAATTGAAAATGGCAAAATAGTTAATTGTTTAAATAGTTAGAATAATTGATTTTGAAAATAGAAAATACTTTTGAATTAGTTATTCAATTTCAAACACTTTTCATATTCAAAGTTTTATCAAATTCTAAAATATGCTAAAAGAATTTTAATCAATATTGTTTTAATTGAAAATGGCAAAATAGTTAATTGTCTGAATAGTTAGAATAATTTATTTTGAAAATAGAAAATATTTTTGAATTAGTTATTCAATTTCAAACACTTTTCATATTCAAAGTTTTATCAAATTCTAAAATATATAGAAGATATTCAAATTGAAATTCAAAATTCATATTCAAATGAAATCTGAAAAAAATGCAGCATTGGCGCGCATTTATTAGGTCTTTTGTCCCGGTTGGTAACACCAACCGGGACTAAAGGTCTGGATCTGGGCGCCCGAACCGCCCAAGGTCTTTAGTCCCGGTTGGAGGCACCAACCGGGACTAAAGACCCTTTAGTCCCGGTTGGTGGCTTCAACCGGGACTAAAGACCCCCCTTTAGTCCCGGTTGAAGCCACCAACCGGGACTAAAGGGGGGGGTATATAAGCCCCGCGCCGCCCCTTCTTCTCCAACACTTAGCAGTTTCGATCGACCACGCGGAGGAGCTTGACGTCGGGAGCGTTGCGGTCGCCCATTTTCGTGCCGCCGAGCCACCGCCGCCGCGCCGCCACGCCACCGCGCCACTGCGCCGCCGCCCGCCACCGCGCCGCCGCGCCACTGCGCCGCCGCCCACCCTACCCGCCGACCCCGAGACCGCGCGCGCGCACCGCCGCCGCCGCCGCCTGCAGGTCACCGTACCGCAGCCCGCGCCGCCGCCGCTGAGCCCCCACGCCGCGCCGCCGCCGAGCCCCCGCGCCGCGCCGCCGCCAAGCCCCCGCGCCGCCGCCGCCGAGCCCCCGCGCGCCCGCCGCCGAGCCCCCGCGCGCCCGCCGCCGAGCCCCCGCACCGCCCCCACGCGCCTGCAGGTGAGCCCCCTGCTGCAAATTTTTTTTTTAGAAAAATGTAGTTAGAAATTTTTAGAAAAATGTAGTTAGAAATTTTTAGAAAAATGTAGTTAGAAATTTATGTTAGAAATTTTTAGAAAAAAGTAGTTAGGAATTTATGTTAGAAATTTTTAGAAAAATGTTAGAATTAGTATTTAGGGTTAGTAGTGTTATAATATGCAAATTAGTGTTAGCATATACTAGGTAGTTAGAATATATATGTTAGATTTTAGGTTAGATTTTATTAGAAATAGAAATGATATTAGAAATGGAATTATTAGGAAAATGTGAGAATTAGGAATTTTTTATTTTTATTAGTGTTACTATTAGTTAGATTAGTTTCTTAGTTATTTTTATTACTGTTACTATTAGTAAAATTTCTAGCTAGTTAGTAATAGTAATAAAAATGGTATTACTATTAGTAATAGTAATAAAATTAAGTTTCTTAGCTAGATTACTTTCTTAGTTATTCTTAGTTAGTTTCTTATAGTTAGATTAGTTTCTTAGTTATTTTTATTACTGTTACTATTAGTAAAATTTCTAGCTACTTAGTAATAGTAATAAAAATGCAATTACTATTAGTAATAGTAATGAAATTAAGTTTCTTAGTTAGATTAGTTTCTTAGTTATTCTTAGTTAGTTTCTTATAGTTAGATTAGTTTCTTAGTTATTTTTATTACTGTTACTATTAGTACAATTTCTAGCTACTTAGTAATAGTAATAAAATTAAGTTTCTTAGTTAGATTAGTTTCTTAGTTATTCTTAGTTAGTTTCTTATAGTTAGATTAGTTTCTTAGTTATTTTTATTACTGTTACTATTAGTAAAATTTCTAGCTACTTAGTAATAGTAATAAAAATGCTATTACTATTAGTAATAGTAATAAAAATGAATAGAAAGTGAATAGATCGAAATGTTGTTGATCTATATGTTATATGGATTTCAGATATGGATTTCGGCGCCGGAAGAGAAGGTGAAGAAGAGATATTGAAGATTATAGGAGAGGGTACCACCCGTGCACAAGAAGAGGGTACCACCCGTGCAGAAGGAGACGGCTCGGAATTTTTGAACGAGTCGGGTGAGGGAATGGAGGAGGAGCAGCCGCAGAATGATGATTGCGAGGACGGCTCACAAGGGACTGGACGTGACTTAATAAAACGGTCCGGCGAGGTATATATATATATATGAAGATTAGCTCTATTCATGAATCAGTAGATGACGATGCATTATGTGGTATATATATTAATGAGTGTTTTCTTATTTTAGAGCTCTGAATCTTCTAGAAAGAAGCGAGGCCCGGCCAAACGGCTGGCATTGAATCAGCATTACACGATTGGGCGTCTCTCAAGTGAAGGCGAACCGTTGGAACCCAAGAGTGTCGCAAATGCGTTCACACATCAATGTGGATGTTTTGTCAGGGACATGGTGCCGATAAGCATTCAGTATTGGTATAAGCCCAAGGCGGCAAAGGGAGAGCCAGCACAGCCAGAGCCAGAAGAGGGTGCAGCGGTCAATTATGTTACCAAGGTCTTGAAAGATAGACTTTGGGATTCCCTCATTCCACATTTCAATCTGCCGGTCACCGAGTCCCTGGATGAAGCAGAGCAACAGAAGGAGAAAGTCAGGGAGTGGGCTCTCAAGAAGATGGCTGCACAGTTCAATAACCACAAGAAGAGGTTATGGAACGCCTATGTCAACGCCGATCGACAAGCTCCAGAATTTACTGGCCCCAATGAGTTCCTGCGGGATCACTGGGACGCATTTGTGGAGTACAAGGAGTCAGAGCTGGGTAAGCTAAGGAGTCAGAAAAATCAGGCAAATGCTGCAAAAAAGAAATATCACCATAAGTTGGGTCCAGGTGGCTACAAAAGGGCCGAGCCTAAGTGGGATATGCAAGAGGCCGCCCTACGAGAAAAAGGCATTGAACCAGAAACAGAACAATGGCCCAGAAGGTCAAGAAATTGGGCACTTGCCCATGGAGCTGTCTATGATGAGAGAACAGGGAAATTAGTTGAAGAGAAGAAACAAATTGCTGAACCCCTGGGAGCACTTGTCAAGACAATCGCCGAGGTTCAAGAGGGGACGTTCAAGCCGGACAGAGAGAACGACGAGCTGACAAAGGCCCTCGGGAACAAAGAACACACAGGACGAACACGGGGTCTGGGTTCTGCTATTCCGTGGAGGTCTGGGTTCTCCGAAGAGAGCCAGACTTATAGAAGCCGAGAGAGAGCGAAGAAGCGGAAGGCGCAGGAGGAGGCCTCACGGATAGAGAGCATAGAAAGGCAACAGGCTGAGCTGAGAGAGTTGTATTTACTGCAGCAGAAGGCACTAGAGGAATTAAAGTCGCAAGGGGCAACTCAGCATCAGCAACACCTAGAACATGCATCAGGCGACCGATCTCAGCGGAGAAGCAGCGTGGCTTCCACGGAGGTACCAATGGTTCACTACCCCGTGGATGATATCACCAAGAAGATAGACTGTGAGCTGCATTATCCCATGAAGAACATATCGATGAAGGTGGCGGTTGGCTATGTGTTGCCATCTGGACCTGGACAAACCTGGCATGGCCGTGAGATTCGACCTGGCTATGCTAAGGTCGGGGTGGATGCAATTGAAAGGGGGTATGAGTCCCTCCTTCTTGACGTCGCTGGACCTGAAGAGGAGGAAAAACTGGGAGAAGTATTGGGTGGTATAATTCTTTGGGATAAGAAACACATCGTGTTTCCAGGATCGGCGCCAAGGCGGCCACCCTCTCCTCCAAGTCCTCGCAATTCACCACCTCCCGACGACGACAGGGACGACTACCACCATACCCCGAGTCCACATCGATCTCCACCTCAATGTCAGCCACCTCCGCCGCCTCAGCCCACTCGTAAGTCCCAGAGTTGTGGCAAGTCCGCTGCTATGTCCACTAGCAATGTCTCTCCGAAGAAACGGGCCAAGATAGCTAAGGCGGTGCCGCCTCCTCCTATCGAGAAGACTGCTGAAGAAATTGAGGCGGAGGACAGAGCCAAAGTGAAAAGGAAGCTCGCAGCCCTACGCCCGACCCCTACACCGAAGCAGGTATATACTCTGGAACAGAAGGAGTGGGCCTTTGATATGCTTACCCAACCTTCGCAATATGAATTGCGTAAGCCAGATGACTACAAGCGTTGTTTGGATAAGCAGGTAGATGCAAAAAAAGAAGCTAATAAGACAAGCGTAACTGCAAGAGGGAAAAGAGACGTTGCCCAGCTTGGAGCACAGACCAAAAAATCAATCTCCCCGCTAAAGGTCTTTGCTAGTGATGCTGGTGGGAGTGTTGCTCAACCCAATCCCGCCGACTTTGCTAAAGAAGCTGGTTTGACTCTTTCTCAATTGCTAGATGAAGGTATCACCCCAAAGGCGCCTATAGCACGGCAATATGAAAAGGGGAAGAGTCTGGTCCCACCTGAGATTGAAATGAATCTACCAACGCAAATGCGAAAATTGCATAAGTGGTACCTGCAAGCCGCAAAGGGCATGCAAGATTTTCTCCTTATGCAAATAACAAAGGACCATTTCTTAGGTCAAGACTTGGTGCATATTGAGTTTGATGAATTCTTTCAGCTATTCAATCAAGACGCGCTCGACAAATCTCTCGTCAGTGCCTATGTTCTGTAAGTGATTCATTATTTCTATAAGTCTCTAGCTCAACTCGTTCTTTGCATGTAATTTTCCTCACTACGCTGTTTATTATGCAGAATGAAGAGTATGGAATGTAAGAAAAGGAATGACCTCCAACTTGGATTCATTGATCCAAATCGAGTTAACGGAGCGATGATACAGAGGAATCGCAAGGAGACGGAGGATAACTTGCTAGAGTTCCTACTTACGCAGGAATACCGAGCTAGAATACTCTTTCCGTACAACATCAGGTGAGTGTTACTATCTTATACACAGTTACTTTTCCTTACTCGATGTTATAAGTGTAATTGATGAGTTTATTAACTTACATAATTAAACTTGTACGCAGTTACCACTGGATTTTGCTAAAGATTGAACCTGACTATGGAAGGGTTCAAATCTTTGACTCGATGAATAAACCACTTAATGAATACCAAAGCATCCTTGATGTGATGGATAGGTAATTTCAATCATTACGGCATTATATCGGTCTCTTTCGTTCATCTATAACTCATCTATTCATTTTGTTTGCTCGGCAGTGTTTGGAAACGGTTTATACGCATAGTTAAAGGTGAATGGAAAACTGAGCTAATTTACCGTCAGATCAAGGTAAGTCGTACGAGCTAGGTCCACACATCCCTTTAATTCTAGTGTCAAATACCATTAAGTATATCAATCTTGATATGTCACTGACTAAAATCTATTCTCGTAAAGTGTGCGAGGCAGCCTTCGGGGACTAATCTATGTGCATACTACACTTGCGAGAACCTTCGTGCGCAGGTCACTGAAGGAATTGATTTTCAAACAGTAAGTAAACAATATACTGACAAATTCATTTTATTGGCATCAATTTTGTTATGATGATTCATATTCATATTGTTCTTCTTCTTCGTAGTTCGAAGCAAAGCGGAAACTGCTCTCACCGACTGAACGCGTAGTAGGAATTCAAGAGGAATTAGCCGGATTTCTGCTTGAACATGTCATTAACCCAAAGGGTGAATTTCATGCCGGTTTCGATTAGACAATGTTTATAATTAAACACAAGTCGTGATCTTATGTGTGTGAACAAGTTGTATATATACTTGTATGCATGTATATGCTCGGTGAACCAAATATATTATATATATATATCGTTTTATATATTATGTTGTAATGCTGTATGAATAAGTATATAAGAAAACTTGTTTGAAATGAATCAAACAATTAAATGGAGCAAAATACAAATATACCCTAAACCCTAAACCCCTAAATAACAATTGAAATCCAGAAAAATAAAGAAGCAGCAGAGGCTGCCACGTGTGGACTCTTTAGTCCCGGTTCTTAACACGAACCGGGACTAAAGACCTACGCCCACGAGCGCCTGGACTCTGCCACGTGGTCGCTCTTTAATCCCGGTTCGTATAGCAACCGGGACTAAAGATAGGGCATCAGTCCCGGTTGGTTAGTCCCGGTTGCGCAACCGGGACTGAAGGCCCATACGAACCGGGACTGATGCCCTGTTTTCCACTAGTGATTGCCCTCTCAGCCTCTTAACAAATCCTCTCTGAATGGCCCAGTCTATGAAGATGGAGGTATGGTGGAGCTAATCGACGATTCTGAATTGAAACTGTCATCCATGAAATGCAGGTGCCATATAAGGCAGACGTCCAAGGAGGTAGGGTCGTTGATTAGCTCTGTCACACCTCCATCTGCATAGACTCGGCCATTAGCTAGGGTTTGTTAAGGGATCAAGAGGACAATGGTTATCGAGGACAACAGATCCCCACGTTTAGATGATCCTATCTCGATAAAATCTTGCCAAACACTTTCCTACGTGGCACAAAAACATAAAAAATCGGTCAAAACCGTTGTCAGGGATGATAAGTAGACCTAATTAAGTTTTTTAGGGCCAGTTTTAGACTAAAAAAAGTTGAGGGACCAAAGTTAGACTTTGGCAATACTTGTGGGACCAAAAGTGCACTTAACCCATAAATATTTGATAACTTTGTGTACGTCTGCGTCTTCAGTATGCATCATATATATAGTAATCCATATTTCGACCGGATGTTAATGGTAATAGAATCAGCGGAGAAGCTTGCATGTGCACTGCTGCTGGATGTTCATTTTCCGGATAGTTAAGCAAGTAGTTTGGTTTTAGCGTTAGTTGTCTGCTGTAAATTTATGCAAATCTCCTCATTATTCCTGAAAAATACATTATTATGCCTTTAGCTGTGACTGAAGAATGAAGATCCATAACGCTGAAACTAATTTTGATTCATTCTTCCATGAATCTATCTCTACTACTATAATGCACGAGTTTTGAAAGATGGATTTGCCACCACCTACAGCTACAGTGTTCCCGCCAAAACATCACCATGAGCGATATTAGCCATTGATTTTTCAGATCCGACTGAGGGAGTAGGAGCGAATCCAGTGAAAACCGGCCGTTGATTTACATATAGCTACCCATCTACGGCTCAGGTTGCTCGACACTCAATCGGGGCCCTTCTGGATGTTTCTTGTACTCCCACGAGCCATTCGCTGCTACTTTTTCCTCACGCCGCCGCGTCACTCTTCCGCTCCGAGCACCCATACAGACGGCGGCTTTGCCCCCCGTTTGCTTTTTCTCGGTAAACTGGAACTCCTCTTCTTCCAAACATCTACTCATCTGCGTTGCTTGCAAGAATACACCCTGGGAGGTGTATTTGGTTTCATAGAAGAAAGGCTAAGATAGCCGGTACAACGCCAAGAAGGCTACACGATACAAACGCGACGCCACACGGCTTACAACACACCCCAAACAACCGAACAATGAAGACTCTCCTTGCACCGACACCCGCCACGAATGGTGGGGAGGAGATACACCAAGCTCCCAAACCGCGTCACGACCGAAGAAGAAAACTCCGGGAGCCGACTCTGAAGGATGGCACAACCAACGCAACCGCCCACCCATAGCGCCTAAGGTCGGCGAGTGAGCGGCGGGACCGAACCAGCCGAAAGAAGACGACTAAGGAGTGCCTCCGACGGCGTACATTGCGCCCTGGAAGCCCTCACTCAAGGTGGCCTCCAACCTGGACTCCATCGTGCCTCTTCGAGGAAACCACCAGCGACCTAGACAACGCCTCTAAGGAGGGAACGACACCGTGTTGCCGCCGCTGTCCGATCCGGCAAGCCGAACCAAGGGTTTCCCCCGGCGCTGGTGGTGGGGCAACACAGGCAGTGCCATGACGATGCCCCCAAGGAGGAAACGGCGCCCGCGGGCGTCGCCATCGCCAGCTTCAAGCAGGGCTTTCGCCCTGGCACCTCCGTTAGCCCCAAAAATCGCCGAAAAGGACGACTCGAGCCATCCTTGGCCGAACCACTGACGAGAGGAGAGCCGGACCTCGCTGCCGACGAAGAGGGTGCGCTGACCACCGAGCCACCTCCACCATCGGTCGGACTGGACGGTGGAGGTCCAGTCCGCCGTCGACGCCCGGCCGGTCACTGGCACCACCACGATGCCAGGAGGCCGGAGAGCCAGGCGCCGCCACGCCCCTTGCAGCCATGGACCCAGCACCACAGGCCCGCCCGAGCCCAAGGAGCCCACGAGCGAGCCCGGCGCTGCCATCCATGGGTGCAGGAGCACCACCACCAGCGGGGAGGAAGATCCTCCGCATCCGCCGCCGAAGAGCCGCCTCCCGGCAAGATCCCGCCGCCCCACGCCGCCAGATCAAGCCGGAGTCGCGCCCGCCGCCGCCGCCTGCTCGGGAGCCGCCACCACCGCCGTCGTGCTGTCCGCCGGCGTCCGCCGCCCGTCGCGTCGACGCCTAGAGGAGCGTCGCCGCCCTGCATCCCGGCGGGAGATCCAGGCCCCGGCCCGGTGGAGGGGACCCGCGGCCGCCCCACCGCGCGGGAGGACGCGAGGGCCTCGCCGCCGCCTGCGCCGACCGGGCTTTGCCCGGCCGCGCCCTCTGGCAGCGGCGAGGGAGGAGGAGGGGTGGGGGAGGCCCGGCGGCGGGGGAGCTAGGGTTTCCTCCCCGTCGCCACGCGGGGGCGAGAGGGAGGAGGACTCGGCGTCGACAACTTGCTTTGCTCCCAGAATTAGATACTGAAGAAGTGAAAACCATGTCGCCCTACCGCACAGGCTACAGCTGCCGTCTCGCTGCAGAACCTGCTCGACCCCATCCCCATCCCCAAGCATCCGAGCCCCTCACCCTTGCCTCCCCACGCTGATTCCCTCTTCCCGCTTGTCCAGCGTACGAGGAGGAATAGGCATGGTGACGGCCACGCACAACACTCTGTGCACCAGATGGGAGGAGGTCTTCGTTGACGTTGCTCATTCCCTTGTTTAACCGATCTTCGTTTTCTTGCATCTGCATGCTTCACTGATGTACTTTTTACTGATAGCAATCACGTTTCACACTCTTTTTTAAAATGATCTCGATGGTTGTGATATATTGATACAGTTTTATATTCTTGCACACTAACTGCTTGTGTTTTTGTCAAGCTAATAACTGTTATGGTTACTTGAGATATAATGGTAGACGAACTGAAGCTGACTCTTTGAGATTTTGAAGTCATAAACAAAGGATTTCGAAAATTTTGGATTTGGTTTTGTAATTGTGCTATTTTATTTGGGCCATTAGTACTGTCACATGATGGATATTTAATCAAATACCGAACTTCTAATTTAGTCACTCAAGTCTACAAGAAATGGTTGTTATTAAAAAATAATCTTGGTGAATAAATATATCCAATTGTGTTCTTATAATATTGTTACACAAGCTTTAAATATTAACACGATGAGTGAACATGTTATGCCTACATAATTATTATGCCATGGTAAGTCGGTAGTTCAAGGTTGCCTTCAATTGTGTAGAACGACATGTCCATATCTGTTGGGCGTAATCTTATTTCATACATTTCTTGATTTTATATGTACTTCTTGGTTATTGGTATATCGCTGATTCTGTACAGTATGTGCTCCTTGTGGAATTGTGCAAGAACTTGCAATATTTGTAGTTAAAGGTTTATGATAAAAAAAAAGGAAGTCATTTTAAAGATAATTTATTAACCCAAAGTAGAATTCAGGCTTATTACAACAAAAAATAATTGTGTAGGATGACTTTCAGCATAAGCATGTGTTTTCGTTTAACACTGTTTACAAGCTTGCAAATATATGTTTCCTCCACATGTGTACACAGTTGTACTTAACTTAACGTATGTCTTAAAATATGGATACACCTCGATTCGAAAATCCGTCAAGACACATGGGTTCATGTATATCATTTATCAGCATAACAAAGTTCTTTTTTCAAGAAAAGGATAGTAAAATAATAATCCAATGTTTGTTTTATATATCTCATAAATATGTGCATGGCACGTGCCCTTTACTAGTATATATGGTTTACCACTTCACCAATACAATTTCCTTATTCAAGATCATAATAAGTTTAATTCCTTTTTCTGTGATCTGATTATAAACCCTACTATTATTAGCATATATGTGAAATACGAAACAAAGAAAATCAAAACTAGCCCGTGCAATGCGACTGCACGGGTTGACGACTAGTCATGAAAATTCATTTTGTGTCCACTGGAGGAGCGGATTAACTTAACAGGACGTAAGGTTGATGTCTGCGTTGTAGTGGATGCTTCTGAGGGTGTGCCTTGAGATCAAACCCCCGTTCCACATGATCCTCTTCGTCGTCATCGCCACGTACACCACGTTGTCGACCCGACCAAGCTCAGTACGATCACCAAAAACATTAACATGCCAATAAGTTAATCTGGCCAAAATATAAAAAGAGTTGGCAGGTTGGTTAGTAGGCGAACCCATGCTCCACGCAAGCGGCTCCGTGTCCCCCTCTCGGCACACATTGAGCCATTACAGATTTGCGTGGAAATCCACAGGCGTTTATTTGGTTTTCGCTCGAGTCTTGCTCGTTGCGACCGTGCCTAGCCGGCATCGGCACTAGCTGGGCCGATGCCAGGCGGGGCACAGCCTGGGACCTATGTTCGCAGATTATCTTTTTTTTTGTTATTGTTCAGAGGGCCTTTGAGGATCCGCTCGACGCAGTCCGGCCTCCACGGGTGGACCTGTTTGAATTGTGTGTGGTTGTGGGCCGTCTACGATCGATGCGGCCTGGCCCTCAACGGACACTGCTAGACATTGACATGGGCTTCAAAGCCCACTGACCAAACCGTACCAACTCTTTGGCCCTCCTAAGCAGCTGGAGTCACGAGCGCTCACCAATGCGCTCGGCCGATGTGATCTCAGGACCGTGTGTATTTGTGTAGGTGTTTCCGCTCACCTGTTGGCGGTGTGGGACTAATCAAATCCCCTAATAATCCATGGGCCTTCTAGCTAAACGCTGTGTAAAAGAGTACGTATCAGGGATACAGCCATACAGGGTAGGGTAGAGACGTACCCGATTTGAATTTGAACACCATATTTACAATCCATGAAAATTCGGAAGGGTAGTGATTATTCCCCATGAGCCATGACTCCCATCACTGATCTGACAAACCCTACTGACCTGCCTTTTCGGTTCACGGGTAGTCTATCCTTCATGTTCTTCATGCTGCAGTTTGAAGATGTTCTTGCTATTGCCTGCGATTTGTTAATTCGATAGTTACTTGCTACTGGTTCCAGTTCATTTTTCATGACTCTTCATGTCAATTTTGAACTCCTGCTTGCTAATTACAATTAAAGTTAAAGACAGTTCAAGCCATATATATAAATCACCAGGATTGATGACACCTAATTTGATGGCTATGTAATTAAACATTCAGCTGAAATCGATGTGTACATTTATCTCTAAACCTATTGTGCGCCAAGGATCAGAGTATAATTCCAGTCACATGTTATGTGTTACAGCAATTTACGCTGATGGTAATGACTGGAAAACTGAAACATGCCGTCGATCTATTCACCAAACTGTACCTCGCTTTGTAACGGCCAAACTTTTTAGCAGCCATGTATTTTATCGTGTCTACACTTCTTTCTTATTTCTTATTGTTTATGATTGCTGTTAGGCAACCGTATATCCCTATGATATCGGTGCTATTAACCATCCTTTAAACCATCTTGAGCCTCCCGTTTTACACTAGTAGAAAACGGGCCTTAGGCCTGGACCCTTTAGTCCCGGCCTCCATCTGGGCCGGGACTAAAGGCCCGGCCACGTCGCCCCAAATTCGCCAGCCGCCCGGGAGGCTTTGGTCCCGGCCCGTTACAAGCCTTTAGTCCCGGTTTGAGACACAAACCGGGACTAAAGGGCTATGCGCTGGGCGGCCCGCATGTGCGCCCCCTTTAGTTCCGGTTTGTGTCTCAAACCGGGACTAAAGTACTCTGCCTATATATATGGCCCCTGCAGCCCCTCTCTCCCCTCTTGCATTTTTTTGGATGAAAGTGTGTGAGTGTGTGCTAGCTCTCCTTTTTGCTTGGATGCACTAGAGGTGTTTGTTGAAATGTTTGTTAGAGCGATGCCGCTTCAGTTCACCGAACACAACTACGATATGAGGTGCCCGAGCCACGCTTAAGCCTCTTCCTCTTTATTTCCACTTATTCTAAAAGGTTAGCAACTATATTTCCTCGTTTAGACCGTGCGGTACTAATTTTTAGGATCGTGATTGTGTTTGATATACTGTTGCATGACGCAGATGAGCCATCCATGGATGTACGGTGATCGACGCACCGCCGCTTACAGAGAAGGCGTGCATTCTTTTCGAGATGCGGCCGATGCGAACAAGCATGGTGGTGGCTATATGTTTTGTCCATGTGTTGAATGTCGGAATGAGAAGGACTACACTTCCTCAACAGTCATTCAGAGCCACCTGCTTCGGTCCGGTTTTATGTCGGGCTATAATGTTTGGACCAAGCACGGAGAAAGAGGGGTTATGATGGAAGACGACGATGAAGAAGAAGAGAACGATGATGACAACTACCGATCTATGTTCCCTGAGTATGCTGATACCGCAATGGAAGACAATGAAGAAGAAGATCAGGGTGCAGAACGGGAACCAGATGAGCCCGCTGATGATCTTGGCCAGGTCATTTCTGAAGCACGGCGAGGCTGCGACACAGAAAAGGAGAGGTTGCAGTTCGAGCAGATGTTACAGGACCACAACAAATTGTTGTACCCAACTTGTGAAGATGGCCAGAAGAAGCTGGGTAGCACACTGGAATTGCTGAAGTGGAAGGCAGAGACCGGTGTGACTGACTCGTCATTCGAAAAGTTGCTGGTACTGATGAAGAAGATGCTTCCAAGAAAGAACGAATTGCCCGCCAGCACGTACGAAGCAAAGAAGCTTGTCTGCCCTCTAGGATTAGACGTGCAGAAGATACATGCATGCCCTAATGACTGCATCCTCTACCGCGGTGAGAAGTATGAGAATATGGATAAATGCCCGGTATGCACTGCATTGCGGTATAAGATCAGAAAAGATGACCCTGGTGAGATTGAGGGCGAGCCACCTAGGAAGAGGGTTCCTGCCAAGGTGATGTGGTATGCTCCTATAATACCACGGTTGAAACGTCTGTTCAGAAATAAAGATCATGCGAAGTTGTTGCGATGGCACATGGAAGATCGTATGAAAGACGATAAGTTGAGGCACCCCGCCGATGGTCGGCAGTGGAGAAAAATCGAGAGAGAGTTCCCGAGATTTGCAGGTGACGCAAGGAACTTATGGTTTGGTCTGAGTACAGATGGCATGAATCCTTTTGGGGAGCAGAGTTGCAGTCACAGCACCTGGCCCGTTACTCTATGTATCTACAACCTTCCTCCTTGGTTGTGCATGAAGCGGAAGTTCATTATGATGCCAGTGCTTATCCAAGGTCCAAAGCAACCCGGCAACGACATTGATGTGTACCTAAGGCCATTAGTTGATGAACTTTTACAGCTGTGGGCCGAACCAGGTGTACATGTGTGGGACGAGCACAAACAAGAGGAATTTGACCTTCGAGCGTTGCTTTTCGTAACCATCAATGATTGGCCTGCTCTTAGTAACATTTCAGGACAGTCAAACAAGGGATACAATGCATGCACGCACTGTTTAGATCAGACAGAAAGTATATATCTGGACAAGTGTAGGAAGAATGTGTACCCGTACAATCGTCGTTTTCTTCCGCCCAAGCATCCCTTAAAGAAAAAAGGCAAGCATTTCAATGGCAAGGCAGAACCCCGGGGGAAGCCTGTCATCCGTACTGGTGCTGAAGTATTTGATATGGTCAAAGATTTAAAAGTAATCTTTGGAAAGGGTCCTGGCAGCCAACCTGTTCCTAACGGCCCTGATAAGCGCGTACCCATGTGGAAGAAGAAATCTATATTTTGGGAGCTACCCTATTGGGAAGTCCATGAGGTCCGCTCCGCAATCGACGTGATGCACCTGACGAAGAATCTCTGCGTGAATATTCTAGGCTTCTTGGGCTTGTATGGGAAGTCAAAAGATACACCGGAAGCACGGGAGGACCAAGAACGTCATAAAGGAAGAGATGGCATGCATCCAGGGCAGTTTCAAGGGCGTGCCAGCTACGCTCTTACTAAGGAAGAGAAGGAAATCTTCTTTGAAGTCCTTTTCAGTATCAAGGTCCCGACTGGCTTCTCGTCGAATATAAAGGGAATCGTAAATATGAAAGACAAAAAATTCCAAAACCTAAAGTCTCATGACTGCCACGTGCTTATGACGCAATTGCTTCCGGTTGCATTGAGGGGAATTCTACCGGAAAATGTTCGTCTGGCAATTGTGAAGGTATGTGCATTCCTCAATGCAATTTCTCAGAAGGTAATCGATCGAGAAAGTCTATCAGGGTTACAGATTGATGTGGTCCAATGTCTGGTCAGCTTTGAGTTGTTGTTCCCGCCATCCTTCTTCAATATAATGACACACCTCCTAGTTCACCTAGTCGAAGAGATTAGAATTCTTGGTCCTGTGTTTCTACACAATATGTTCCCCTTCGAGAGGTTCATGGGAGTCTTAAAGAAATATGTTCGTAACCGTGCTAGGCCAGAAGGAAGCATCTCTAAGGGCTATGGAACAGAGGAGGTCATTGAGTTTTGTGTGGACTTTCTTCCTGACCTTAAGCCGATTGGTGTTCCTGAATCTCGGTATGAGGGTAGGCTGACAGGAAAAGGCACACTAGGAAGGAAAGCAAAAGTATGTATGGACGGGCATTCTTTCTCTCAAGCACACTACACAGTTCTACACAATTCCACTGTGGTGGCTCCGTATATCGTGAGACACAAGAATATTCTACGCTCCGAAAACCCGGGGAAGGCTGACTCTTGGATTAAAGGGGAACACGAGAAGACTTTTGGTAGTTGGTTGCAGACACATCTCATGAATGACGACACCGTTGGAGATCAGCTGTACTGTTTGGCCAGGCCACCATCTTCGACTATATGTACTTTCCAAGGGTACGAGATAAATGGGAACACATTTTACACGGTTGCCCAAGATAAAAAGAGCACCAACCAAAATAGTGGTGTCCGCTTTGATGCAACAGACGAGAATGGGCACTGTTTGGAAACATATTACGGGTACATAGAGGAGATATGGGAACTTGACTATGGACCTACTTTTAAGATCCCTTTGTTTCGGTGCAAATGGGTGAAGCTGACAGGAGGCGGGGTAGTTGTAGACCAAAAGTACGGTATGACAACAGTGGATCTCAACAATCTTGCGTACATGGATGAACCATTCGTCCTAGCCAACGATGTCGCTCAGGTTTTCTATGTGAAGGACATGTCTACAAAAACGAGAAAAAGAAATCAGCAAAAGAAGACATCGTCCGATGAGCCAAAGCGCCACATAGTTCTTTCAGGGAAAAGAAACATCGTGGGAGTAGATGACAAGACAGACATGTCAGTAGATTATAATAAGTTTCATGAAATTCCGCCCTTCAAAGTGAAAACTGACCCAAGCATCCTACTGAATGATGAAGATTCTCCATGGCTACGACCCAGAAGAAAACAGAAATAATAGATAGGATTGTTGGTGCAATAATGTAATAATGTATTAAACCTTTTATGTAATGCATGATGAAGATTCTCCATGGCTACGACAGACACGGTTACATGGATGGCTGGATGTGAATAATGGTATGGATCGGTCATCACCGCTCTTTAGAAAAAAAGCCGGCTCACTAGTTCTTTTCCCGTCCTGCTCTTTATACACACCGTGCTGCGTCTTCCTAAAGCGCCTCCCCTCAAAGCCAAAACAAAAGCAATGGCCGCCGTCTCCCGCCTCAACCCCGTTGCCTCGCCTTTCGTTCCGATGGCACTCCTCCCGACGGGCTACTACCTCTCCCCTACCCCTGCCGCCGCTATACCCAGTCCTGATTTCTTCGCCTCGCAGTTCTTGTACCCACAGCCTCCACATAGAAAATTGTTTTGAATTACTTATTCAATTTTAAACACTTTTCATATTCATAGTTTTATCAGATTCTAAAATATACATAAAGAATATTAATCAATATAGTTTTAATTGAAAATGGCAAACTAGTTAATAGTTTGGATAGTTAAAATAATTAATTTTGAAAATAGAAAATAGTTTTGAATTATTTATTTAATTTCAAACACTTTTCATTTTTATAGTTTTATCAGATTCTCAAATATGCAAAAAGAATATTAATAAACATAGTTTTTAATTGAAAATTGCTAAATAGTTAATAGTTTGGATAGTTAAAATAATTAATTTTGAAAATAAAACATAGTTTTGAATTAGTTATTCAATTTCAAACACTTTTCATTTTCATAGTTTTTTCAAATTCTAAAACCTTTCAAAAGAATATTAATCAATATAGTTTTAATTGAAAATGGCTAAATAGTTAATAGTTTGGATAGTTAAAATAATTAATTTTGAAAATAGAAAATAGTTTTGAATTAGTTATGCAATTTCAAACACTTTTCATTTTCATAGTTTTTTCAAATTCTAAACTATACAGAAGTTATTCAATTCAAATTTCAAATAAAATAGTTTTGAAATGAAATCTGAAAAATTCAGAACTGGCGCGCATTTATGGCACCTTTAGTCCCGGCTAGAGCCACCAGCCGGGACTAAAGGGGGGGGCTAGGGCGCGAACTGGAACCGCCCCCAAAACCCTTTAGTCCCGGCTCGGGGTTTGAACCGGGACTAAAGGCCCCCCTTTAGTCCCGGTTGAAGCCCCGAGCCGGGACTAAAGGGGGGAGGGTATAAAAGCCCGCCCCTCCTCCTTCTTCCTCCTCTCACGCACTTAGCGAAAATCTCGACGGAGCGCAGGAGAAACCGACGCCGAACGTTGCGGTCGGAGAAATCCGTGGAGCCCGCCGTCGCCGCCCTCGCACTCGTCGTCTGAGCGCCGCCCCCGTGACTCGCCGCCCCCGAGCGCGCACCGCCCCCGTGACTCGCCGCCCCCGAGTGCGCGCCGCCCCCGAGCTCTCACCTCGCCCCCGACTCGCCGCCCCCGAGCTCACCGCCCCCGAGCTCGCCGCCGGCCCTCGAGCTCGCCGCCGACGCCCCCTACTTCAAGCCCGCGCCATCCCCTGTAGGTAAAAGAAAGGTTAATTAGAATTATATTTAGTTAGGGTTAGAATTTAGTTAATATTTAGTTAGGGTTAGTATTTAGTTAGGGTTAAAATTTAGGGTTAGTATTTAGTTAATATTAATTTAGTTAGGGTTATTATTTAGTTAGGGTTAGAATTTATTTAGTTAGGGTTAGTAATTAGGGTTAGTATTTAGAAAAAAGTTAGAAAAAATAGCAATAGCAAATAGAATTTTTAGATAGAATTTTTAGAAAAAATAGCAATAGCAAATAGCAAAATTCAGAATTGTTAGAAAAAATAGCAATAGCAAATAGAATTTTTAGATAGAATTTTTAGATAGAATTGTTAGAATTTATTATTTGTTAGTGTGTAATAGAAATAGCAAATAGAAATAAGTTAGAAAAAATAGCAAATAGCAATAGCAAATAGCAAATAGAATTTTTAGATAGAATTTTTTAAAAAAATAGCAATAGCAAATAGCAAATAGAAATAAGTTAGAAAAAATAGAATTACTATGCAAATAGAAATAGAATTACTTTGCAATTAGAAATAGAATTATTTTGCAAATAGAGTTATTTAGTTAGAATAGAGTTATTTAGTTAGAATAGCATTATTTTAGTTAGAATAGAGTTATTTAGTTAGAATAGAGTTATTTTAGTTAGAATATAATTATTTTAGTTAGAATAGAATTATTTTAGTTAGAATAGAATTATTTAGTTAGAATAGCATTATTTAGTTAGAATAGAATTATTTTAGTTAGAATAGAGTTATTTAGTTAGAATCGAATTATTTTAGTTAGAATATATAGAATTATTTTGCATCATATATAGTTTGTTAGTTTATTAGTTAATCAAATGTTCGTTTTTTGCAGAACTATGGATCCACATAGCAGGAACCTCGAAGAGGAAGAACTTATCGAAGATATAATCAAAGACGCCCCCGACGTTGAACCTGCAGAATCTCCGTCGTCATATCTAAACCCCTCCGGAGATGGAATGGAGGTTGATCGACACGAAGATGAAGCCGATGGGGCCGGAGATAGCTCCAATGACGGAGAAGGTGATAGCTCCACTGATGGAGAAGCCGGTGGAGAAGCCGGTGGAGAAATAATAAAGTCCGGCGAGGTATACATATGAAGTTCGACAATCACTTGTAATATGTGAAAAATATTGGAGATAGCTCTATATTGTATACATATACATTCATTTGACGAATGTTTCTCCCTCTTAGGCCTCCACATCGAGCAAAGCTACGAAACGAGGCCCGACTAAAAAGTTGGACGCACGGACGCATTACACCTTTGAGGTGATATTGCCTACGGGCGAACCAAAGCTTCCTAAGAATGCTGCTGACACATTCAAGAAGCAATGCGGAGTTCTCGTTAGGGATCACGTCCCGATCAGCGTTCGGGAGTGGAACAAGCGCAAAGGGGCAGCCGATAGTGACTATGTCGCCAAAAGGTACAAAGATAATCTTTGGAATGATATCATGTCACATTTCAACCTGCCAGAATGTGAGAATGAAGACGCCGCAAAAAAACTGAGGGCCAAAGTCAAGCAGTGGACTCTAAAGAAGATGGCCGAACTATTCCGTAGCTGGAAGAAGAAGCTATGGAAAGACTATCTGAAGACAAAGAAAGTGCCAGTATTCGAGGGGTATCTAGCCAAGCAGGCGAATCACTGGAAGGCATTTCAGGAGTACAAGCAGTCAGAAGATGCCAAGGCATTATCAGAAAAGAACAAGAAAAATGCCGACAAGAAGAAATATCACCACACGCTGGGGCCAGGGGGCTATGAGACTGCCATCCCAAAGTGGGATAAGAAAGAGCAAGATCTGCTAGCTAAAGGCATCGTACCTGAACCCATCCGTGATGAGTGGGAAATGAGAGCAAGGAATTGGTTCCTTGCGCATGGTGATTCGTACGACGAAGAAACAGGGGACCTCATCTGCAGTGGCGGTCTTAGGATACCCAGGGAGAATTGGAAAAAGATAGTGAAAGAAATTAAAGAGGGAAAAAGACAGTTCACTGCAGATAGAGAGAAAGATTTGCTCACACTGGTCCTCGGCAATGACGAACATGGAGGACGAACGCGAGGCTTCGGTCCTTCTTACCCGTGGTGGCTTGGGTTTGCCAGAGACCAAGACACTTACAGAAGCCGGGCGAGAGCAAAGAAGCGACAGCAGGATGAGGAGAATGACAAGTTCAACCAGTTGCTTGCCAGGCTTAACGAGCAACAGAAGCAGATTGACGAGCTTAGAGGAGTAGCGCGCTAGGAAGATCCTGGACTCGATATTATCGGCGCCCCATCTAAGCGGAAAAGCAGCGTGGCTGAATCTGAGGCCCCGCCCGACGATGCACGAAGAATGATAGAGGGCGGTCCCGGCTACCCCGTGGATGGAATCAAGGAGTCAACATCATGTGAACTCCATCAGAAATTCAAGAACATATCCATGAAGGTGGCCGTCGGACAAGCTTTACCTTCTGGACCTGATGCACGCTGGCATGGCCGTGAGATTCCAGCTGGCTTTGCTAAAGTCGGGGTGGATGAAATCATGGCGGGGTTTCATGATATGGAGCTCGACATGGCTGGACCCGAAGATGAGAGGACACTCGGAGAAGTACTGGGTGGAGTCATCCTATGGGACAAGAACTACATCAAGCTTCCAGGCTCGGCCCCAAGGACAACACCGCCTCCGAGTCGTCGCAGGTCACCTACACCTCCATCACCTCCAAGCCCTCCACATGACGACGGCCACCACAACACGAGTCCATCTCGATCACCGCCGCCGGACTTGGGTCGGCCGTCTCCGCCGCCGCCCGCTAAGGATACTAAGTGGAAGCGTGCCAGCAAGAACGCTCCGTCCATGAGTTCTAAGCGACGGAGCTCCCCAAAGCGCAAACTGTCGCCCCTCCCAAAGGTACCTCATGCTAATCTTCCTATCAGACCTTATGATCGTACCGACGAGGAAAACGCCAGGATAGCAAAGGAACATTATGAGGCGCAGATGAAAAAGAAGGAACCCGAGCCCCGCCCGGAATACACCGAGAAGCAAATAGCATATGCAAAATACTTCATGACCCTTCCATCACAGTATGACTTACACCATAAGCCTGACGACTATACACGCACATTGCAGAAGGAAGGGCAAAAGAGCAAGTCACGTGCAAGTGCAAGTGCAAGTGGAAGCAAATCAAGTTCAACTACAAGCAAAATAAGATCAGACGTTCCTCAGCTTGGACAACAGGCCAAACAGTCGATCCCACCCCTCAGGGTGTTACCCGAGAATGTTCCCTCTCTGGTGCAGGGGCAAGATTTGGGATTAGCAAAGAAGTGGGCGGATGAATGGGGTATCCCGGTTGAAGTCATTCTGGCTTCCCAAGACGACGTGGTACCCAAGGCTGTGGTAGCCCCTAAGCCACAGTTTGTCATGGGAGCGCCTTTCGTCAGCAAAGATAAGTTTGATGATCTCCCAACAAATATGCGTTACTTGCATACATGGTACTTAAGTGAATCAAAGAAAGGGAGAACGATGATCGTGGCGCTTGTCCCACGGGAGTACTACGGCCGTCCCGAAGACATCCATATCGACTTTGATGAACTCTTCCAGATGTACAATGCCGACGCCCTCGACAAATCGCTTATGAGTTGCTATTGTCTGTAAGTTTTTCAATTCGTTGTCTACATATAACTTGTTCAATTATTTCAATTCATTGTCTACATATAACTTGTTCAGTTATTTCAATTCATTTTCTACATATAACTTGTTCCGTTCTGACTTGTACTCTATTATGCAGAATGAAGATTCTGGAATGTAAAAGTAGGAACATCCTAAATATTGGGTTTATTGACCCAGATAAAATACATATAAAGACGCTAACTGATAACCCCAAGGAGACGGAGGAAAACCTTCTAAGGTTTCTAACAGATCAAAATTACTGTGACCACATACTGTTTCCATACAACTTCAAGTGAGGGTCTTACTCTGTTGTGTCCATTCACTTATGAGTGTAATTGATAAGTTACTGACACATATATATATACATGTGCAGCTACCACTGGATTCTGTTGGACATTCAAATTGATAAGGGAAGAGTTGATGCCTTCGACCCATTATCGAGACCCTTGGAACAGTTCCAAAGCCTGCAGGACATGCTCCAAGGGTAATTTCAATCATTCTTGCGCTCTATCGGTCTCTTTCGATGATTTTCTGATATATCAATTAATGAAAAACTTAGCAAATCATTTTCCTTGTCGGGCAGGGTTTGGAAGCGGTTCAAGTGCGTGACTCCCGGTATCCGGCATGAGAAGCTGACCTTTAGAGCGGCTCAGGTAAGTAGTAGTATGATATACTTCTATTTTCAATACTTTTGTAATGCTAGATTATTATTTTGATTATATATATTCTATTCTCGTAAAGTGCGACCAGCAGCCACGGGGGACGCATCTATGTGGATACTATGTTTGCGAGACCATTCGCACGTTTACCTCTGAGCACAAGGATTACAGATACGATGTAAGCAATAAACAATCACACCTCTATTTTTACTCGTCATTCTTTGTTATCATGATTGATATTCATATTCATCTCCTCTTCTTATATAGTACACGGCCATGCGGGAGAAGTACCTACCAGAGCAACGCGCGATTGCTGTTGCAGAGGAGCTGGCGACCTTTCTGAGAATAGAAGCTATAGACGACAAAGGACGATTTAGTGTAGCTAGGGGCCATTACTAATGTTGGTCCATGTAATCGAATAGACGGGCTCTTGTCCCGATAATTCTGATCTCCATATAATTGTATATATATGCTCGCTTGTAAGATAAGTTAATCTTATATATATGCATAAACTAATTCCCGAACACCAAGGCACCAAACGAGGCATCACGTTAATCCCCCACCTAAAACCCTAAAACCCCTAAACCCTAAAACCCTACAGCAAAAAACAAAAATCTGCAGATGACCTTTAGTCCCGGTCTGTGTTACAAACCGGGACTAAAGGTCCTGGCCCTGATTCGCTCCGAGGTGCCCACGTGGACACCCTCCAGTCCCGGCTGGTAAGCGGGCCGGGACTAAAGGTTCAGCCTTTAGTCCCGCGGCTGGGGTCCCGGTTTGCAAACCGGGACTAAAGCCCCTTACGGGCCGGGACTGGAGGCCCCGTCCCCACTAGTGTTAGGAGATTGAGGTCATTATAGTTGTGATACAGTTGTAATTGTAAATCTTGTATTTGCCTATATATATGAGATGACAGGGAAGGCACCGATCGTGACTTACCCACCTAATTCTATCTTTCCACGTGGTATCAATCAAACTTTCCTCCGCTTCCGTGCCCTCGCCTACCACCGCCGTCGCGCTAGGGTTCCTCCCCTACGTCGCCGCGCCTCCTCCCCCACCATGTCTGACGCCGGTGCCTCTCTCCACGCCGCGCTTTGGGCACATGCCACCAACATCTAGAATGTCAAGGCGCTGATCCCCATCACCCTCGACCTCAAGACGTCGAACTACACTCGCTGGCGCAACATGGTGCAGATCGCCGTCACCACCTACGCCCTCTCCAACCACCTAGACACGGCCACGCCGCCTGATGACAAGGAGTGGCTACGCATGGACCCCACCGTTCTGCGCTGGCTCTACGGCTCCATCACGCCCGAGATCACCGACATGGTGATGGAGGTGCCCACCACCGTCTTCTCCATCTGGCAGTGCATCGTCAACCTCTTCCGCGACAACCAGCAGGCCAGGGCCGGCTACCTCGGCCAGAAATTCCACAACATCGAGCAGGAAGGTAAGTCCATCACGGCTTACTGCCTTGAGCAGAAAACTGTGGCCGACGCCCTCGTCGATATCGGCGCTCCTGTCACTGACAACGCCCTCGTCTGGAACGTCATAAAGGGTCTCGATACGCAGTACGACCACGTCGCCACGCTCGTCCCGCTGCTGACCCGTTCCCCACCTTCCTCCAGTTGCGCAACATGCTCCTCATCCAGGAGCTTAAGCCCCACCACGGGAGCCGCGCCTCGACCGACACCGCCCTCTACTTCGTGTCACACTTCTATCTAACCACAAAAATACCCTAGATCACCCGCTCGTCTTCCCTAACTCAAAGTAACAACCCCCAACAAAAAAGACAACTAGTGATCAAAGAGGCACTGCTCTGGAAGAGGCAACCTCATACCAAGCGCACCCCGGCGGTGACATAGTATGTCGACACCCTTCCCCCACTCCCTGCCCCTCCTCCTTCACGGAGTTTGAAAAAGAGGTTTAGGGTTTTGTGCGTGGGTAAACAACCCCGCACGATCTCCACTTTATATATAGACGTGATCATACAATTACAATCGTATACGATACGTATACGTTACATGACAGGTAAGAGTTAGAGTCTAATTACAATTCTAACACTCCCCCTCAATCTAAACTGTGACAAGGTTGAGATTGGACTTAAATCTATCTATCATCTGTCGGGTGGCTGGTTTAGTAAGTACATCAGCCAATTGATCACGTGTGGAGATGAATCTGACATCCAAGTCACCGGCGGCTACTCGTTCTCGCACAAAATGAAAGTCTATCTCAATGTGCTTTGTTCGAGCATGAAACACTGGATTTGCCGTCAGGTAAGTCGCCCCAAGATTATCACACCACAATATGGGGGTACGCTGCCGGATCACGCCAAGCTCTCTAAGAAGAGAATCTACCCATATAGCTTCAGCAGCACCATTAGCCAATGCTTTGTATTCTGCCTCTGTACTCGACCTCGAGACTGTTGGTTGTTTTTTAGAACTCCAAGAAATAAGATTTGCTCCAACAAACACTGCAAACCCGCTGGTGGAACGCCGGTCATCCACACAACCGGCCCAATCGGCGTCAGTAAAGATACTGATGACTGTCGAAGATGACTTGTGAATATGCAACCCAGTCGTCAACGTCCCTTTGATATAACGCAAAATACGTTTCACAGACTCCCAATGAACATCAGTCGGCTGTGATAGAAACTGGCAAACCTTGTTCACCGCAAAGGAGATATCTGGCCGAGTGAGTGTTAGATACTGCAGTCCTCCAACAACACTGCGGTACCTGTGAGAGTCATCAGAATTCAGCAATGTGCCAGAGCTCCTAGACAAGGTCTCTGACACTGCAAGAGGAGTGGTGGCAGGATTACAATTCTCCATATTTACTCGATGCAGAAGGTCAAGAGCATACTTCTTCTGAGTCAAGATCATCCCCCCTGAATTGTAAGCGGCCTCCAATCCAAGAAAATACTCCAACCGGCCCAAGTCCTTAATAGGAAAAGTAGCAGCGAGGGAACGAACCAGAACATCCACAGCATCCGGCGTAGACCCAGCGATGACAATATCATCCACATATACTAACATAAAAATCTGCACACCTTGATGCGAGTAGATGAAGAGCGATGTGTCAGCTTTGGAAGAGACAAACCCAAGCCGATACAAACGCTGACTCAGGCGTGCATACCATGCACGTGGTGACTGCTTCAAACCATAGATCGACCGCTGGAGTTTGCAGACATGAGAGGGATACTGAGCGTCCTCAAAACCAGGGGGTTGCTGCATATATACTGTTTCAGCCAAGAATCCATGCAAGAAAGCATTGCTGACATCAATTTGTCGAAGCGTCCACCCTCGAGATACTGCAAGAGACAGAACAAGACGTACCGTGGCCGGCTTCACAACTGGACTAAACGTGTCTCCATAATCAATCCCGTGCTGCTGAGTAAAACCACGAGCTACCAACCTCGCCTTATGTTTGTCAATAGTGCCATCTGGACGATGCTTTGTCTTGAAAATCCACTTGCAGCCGACTATATTAACGCCAGGTGGCCGCGGAACCAAGGTCCACGTGCCTGTTTTCCTTAGCGCTGTGAACTCATCGGCCATGGCTGAATGCCATGCCGGCTCAAGAAGTGCCTCCCGATGCGAGGATGGAGCAGCAAAGAATGCACGTCGGCGAGGATCATATCGAACCGTACCATCAGTGTACGTCTTTTCCCGTCGAGTCTGATCACGATGGCGCGTGATCATCTGATGTTGCGGTGCAGCAACAGGTGAATCAGCCGAAGACGTCGCGGCCGGCGATGCGGCGAGAGGCGACGTGGGCTGACTCGGAGAGGGCATCGCCGGAGGCCCATGGGCTGTCGCTGGAGGGGGCTGGCCAGCCGAAGGCTCGGGTGCAGCGCCAGAGGAAGGCGCGTGCATGGCCGCACCATGCACGTCGATCGGAAGGACGTCGACCGCCTGCTCGGGAGACCGACCAGGAGGAGCACCGGATACCTGTGGAGAAATAACATCACCTGGAACAGGTGGATCAGTAGCCAAGTATGACAGGTCATAATTTCGCATAGGCACACTAGTAACCGGTTCATCAGAAGGAAAACGAATAGCATGTTCAATGGTAGATACATCAATCGACACACCTGGAGTAGCAAAAGGAAACACAGACTCATCAAAAACTACATCACGAGAGATGTAAATACGCCCGGTGGATCTATCCAAACACTTGTAGCCTTTATGCATAGGGCTATACCCTAGGAAGACACACATCTTAGAGCGAAACTCTAATTTGTGAGAGTTATATTTACGAAGACTAGGCCAACAAGCGCATCCAAAGATACGGAGAAACGAATAATTGGGCTGAATATGCATGAGTCGAAAGAGAGGTGTTTCTTTGTTGATGACAGGAGTAGGCATCCGGTTAATGAGATAGCATGCCGTAAGAAAAGCCTCATCCCAAAAACGTAGGGGAAGCTGTGAATGAGCAAGGAGGGCAAGCCCCGTCTCAACCAAGTGTCGGTGTTTGCGCTCAGCAATCCCGTTTTGCTGAGAAGTGTGTGGGCACGAGACACGATGAATTATACCGGTGTGCTCAAAATACTTATGCAAACGATGATATTCCCCACCCCAATCAGACTGAACCGCCTTGATCTTGGCGTTCAACAGACGCTCAACATGGGTCTGAAAAGTGTAAAACACTTGCTCAACATCGGATTTATGTTTGAGGAGATAGATCCAGCAAAAACGAGAGTAGTCATCCACAAAACTAACGTAGTACTTGTACCCTCCTGAGGAGACACTAGCTGGCCCCCAAACGTCGGAGTGAATCAATTCAAGAGGTACAGTAGAAACACGAGAAGACAAGGAATATGGCAATTGATGACTTTTAGCACGTTGACAAGCATCACACACTAAAGAATTATTGTCTGAAGGGGAACACGAAAGCTCATTGGTCCTAACAATGTTTTGAACTACATTATTGGATGGATGACCGAGACGTTGATGCCACCGTTGAGAGGTAGCACCGGCCGACACATGCGATGATGAAGACGCTTTTCCAAAGGGGACGGGGTACAGGCCGCCATGACTCCTACCGAGAAGAAGGACCTTCCTCGTGGTTTTGTCCTTTACACAGAAAAAGTCACGATGAAACTCGACAAACACATGATTATCACCACATATGCGATAAACGGAAAGGAGATTTAGACTAGCATCGGGTACATGAAGGATATTTTTAAGATGAATAGATGAACCGGGTAAAAGTGAATGACCAATATGCGAAATTGACAAACCTGCACCATTGGCCACCTGCACCTGATCTTTTCCAGCGTAGCGCTCATAGGCCTGAAGACGGGCGAGCTCATTAGTCAGGTGATCGGTAGACCCTGAGTCCATGATATAGGGATTATTGTTGTAGTTTGTCGTGGCAGCGTTGCCTCCGCGCTGCTGCGGCGGCTGAAAGTTGGAGTCGAAGCGGTTGCGGCAGTCCTTGGCGTAGTGTCCCCAGTTGCCACAAAGCTGACAGCGTGGCCGCCAGCGACGCTGCCCGCCGTTCCCACCGCCATTGCGGTTGTTGTTGTTGCGGCCGTCGTTCCAGCCACCACCATTGCCGCCACCAGTGCGGCCGTCATTGCGGCCACCAAAGCCGCCACCATCATTACGGCCGTAGCCGCCACCACCATCGTTGCGGCCGTAGCCGCCACCATCATTGCGGCCGTAGCCGCCGTTCCCGCCACCGCCGTTGCGGGGCTGCCCCTGCTGGCCATCATTGCCGTAAGAACGGGTAGAGGATCCACCGCCTTGATAGGCAGGGTTAGGGCGCGTGACCGCATGGACAGAGGAGGTCCAACCTTCGGCGTGCGCCTGCTGCGCTTGGAGGGACTCGAAGGAGAGCACATTCGAGTAGAAGGTGGCGTAGGAGATCGCCTCGGTGCTGTTGCCGAGGGAGAGTGGGGCGGTGACGGTGTTGTAGGCGGATCCGAGCCCAATGACGATGTAGTCGACGAGCTCGTCATCGGTGATGGGAACACCGGCTGCCGCCATGGCATCGGCTAATGCCTTCATCTTCTGCATATAGACGGCGGCGGAGAGATCTTCCTTGCGCGTCGACACCAGTTGGCGACGGATGTGGCGAACATTGGCGCGACTCTGCGCGCCGTACAGATCATGGACGCTTTTCCAGACCGAGGCAGCGGTCGCGCGCCCGATGAGCTGGTTAGCAATGTCGGGCTCCATGGAGCCGAGAAGAAGCCCGATGACACGCTGGTCCTGAATCCACCAGCGCTCGTACTCGGGGTTAGCCATCGTTGTGGCCTTGTCACCTTCCCCCGTGGTGATGGTCTTCTCTGGCGCCGCGATGGTTGCGTCAAGGTGACGATGAAGGCCGGCGCCTGCGAGATTGGGAAGGAGGATGCCCTTCCAGAGGTTGAAGTTCCCGGCCTCCAACCGGACCGTGGTCGTGGGAGTGACTCCCGCGGGTACAGAGGCGGACGAAGACGAGGCCATGGCCCCGACTGCAGTGGAGAGCTGGAGGGAGGACGACATCGCGGCGGCGGCGGAGAGGACTCGCGGCGGCGGCGGATCGGATCTTGCAGCGGCGGCGGAGGAGGCTCGCGGCGGCTGCAGCTCTGATACCAAGTTTGAAAAAGAGGTTTAGGGTTTTGTGCGTGGGTAAACAACCCCGCACGATCTCCACTTTATATAGACGTGATCATACAATTACAATCGTATACGATACGTATACGTTACATGACAGGTAAGAGTTAGAGTCTAGTCCTTCCGATCGACGTGCATGGTGCGGCCATGCACGCGCCTTCCTCTGGCGCTGCACCCGAGCCTTCGGCTGGCCAGCCCCCTCCAGCGACAGCCCATGGGCCTCCGGCGATGCCCTCTTCGAGTCAGCCCACGTCGCCTCTCGCCGCATCGCCGGCCGCGACGTCTTCGGCTGATTCACCTGTTGCTGCACTGCAACATCAGATGATCACGCGCCATCGTGATCAGACTCGACGGGAAAAGACGTACACTGATGGTACGGTTCGATATGATCCTCGCCGACGTGCATTCTTTGCTGCTCCATCCTCGCATCGGGAGGCACTTCTTGAGCCGGCATGGCATTCAGCCATGGCCGATGAGTTCACAGCGCTAAGGAAAACAGGCACGTGGACCTTGGTTCCGCGGCCACCTGGCGTTAATATAGTCGGCTGCAAGTGGATTTTCAAGACAAAGCATCGTCCAGATGGCACTATTGACAAACATAAGGCGAGGTTGGTAGCTCGTGGTTTTACTCAGCAGCACGGGATTGATTATGGAGACACGTTTAGTCCAGTTGTGAAGCCGGCCACGGTACGTCTTGTTCTGTCTCTTGCAGTATCTCGAGGGTGGACGCTTCGACAAATTGATGTCAGCAATGCTTTCTTGCATGGATTCTTGGCTGAAACAGTATATATGCAGCAACCCCCTGGTTTTGAGGACGCTCAGTATCCCTCTCATGTCTGCAAACTCCAGCGGTCGATCTATGGTTTGAAGCAGTCACCACGTGCATGGTATGCACGCCTGAGTCAGCGTTTGTATCGGCTTGGGTTTGTCTCTTCCAAAGCTGACACATCGCTCTTCATCTACTTGCATCAAGGTGTGCAGATTTTTATGTTAGTATATGTGGATGATATTGTCATCGCTGGGTCTACGCCGGATGCTGTGGATGTTCTGGTTCGTTCCCTCGCTGCTACTTTTCCTATTAAGGACTTGGGCCGGTTGGAGTATTTTCTTGGATTGGAGGCCGCTTACAATTCAGGGGGGATGATCTTGACTCAGAAGAAGTATGCTCTTGACCTTCTGCATCGAGTAAATATGGAGAATTGTAATCCTGCCACCACTCCTCTTGCAGTGTCAGAGACCTTGTCTAGGAGCTCTGGCACATTGCTGAATTCTGATGACTCTCACAGGTACCGCAGTGTTGTTGGAGGACTGCAGTATCTAACACTCACTCGGCCAGATATCTCCTTTGCGGTGAACAAGGTTTGCCAGTTTCTATCACAGCCGACTGATGTTCATTGGGAGTCTGTGAAACGTATTTTGCGTTATATCAAAGGGACGTTGACGACTGGGTTGCATATTCACAAGTCATCTTTGACAGTCATCAGTATCTTTACTGACGCCGATTGGGCCGGTTGTGTGGATGACCGGCGTTCCACCAGCGGGTTTGCAGTGTTTGTTGGAGCAAATCTTATTTCTTGGAGTTCTAAAAAACAACCAACAGTCTCGAGGTCAAGTACAGAGGCAGAATACAAAGCATTGGCTAATGGTGCTGCTGAAGCTATATGGATAGATTCTCTTCTTAGAGAGCTTGGCGTGATCCGGCAGCGTACCCCCATATTGTGGTGTGATAATCTTGGGGCGACTTACCTGACGGCAAATCCAGTGTTTCATGCTCGAACAAAGCACATTGAGATAGACTTTCATTTTGTGCGAGAACGAGTAGCCGCCGGTGACTTGGATGTCAGATTCATCTCCACACGTGATCAATTGGCTGATGTACTTACTAAACCAGCCACCCGACAGATGATAGATAGATTTAAGTCCAATCTCAACCTTGTCACGGTTTAGATTGAGGGGGAGTGTTAGAATTGTAATTAGACTCTAACTCTTACCTGTCATGTAACGTATACGTATCGTATACGATTGTAATTGTATGATCACGTCTATATATAAAGTGGAGATCGTGCGGGGTTGTTTACCCACGCACAAAACCCTAAACCTCTTTTTCAAACTAGAGGCAGCTAGGAAGGGCTATTGGATTGCATTCGCGGGGTTTGGGGATTAGCATGTATTGAGGTGGATTAAATCCCTTGAAGTAAAATCATAGAAAATCACTTGAGGAGAGATTGACTTACAAGCCCTAGAGGCTGCTCTCGAGTTGTTGATGCTTTTGAGGTGTGCCTCATTATCGGACCCTCATTCCCGATGATCCCCGGTAAATCCTATTTGACGCGTTTAGCGTCAGGTACGAAGCAACGCGCATGCTTTTCCTTCTGAATTTCCTCCTATCGTTCTACCTGGGCCNGGCCATGGCCGAACATGAAGCAGTTCAGAGCATCAGACCAGAAATAGCCGATGGTTTTTAGAAGATTTTCATGTTTCTCAAGGGGAGACAATGACAAAGTCAAGGCATCGGCTATTCCCGTGGTTTCCCATTGGGATTGGTAAGTTTTGGCTACCCTACTGTACCAAGAAACCCAATATTCGGGAGGATTAGGCCAGGCTCGTAAGCAGTCGGCCCAAGAATCCAAATCTAAGTTTTGGCTTACGAAGGGGATTCTGTTTGCCTCGCAAGAGATCAGATGGGCAGGACTAGATTCTGTACGGGGGCCAAGGCAGAGAGAATTTGGGAGAGAAGGATGCGGCAGCAGAATGTCTGAAACCTAAAATTTCAATGATGGGATAAAGCATTAATTCAGGTGTTGCTATTAATTCTAGCACCGTGCTCGGTTGCGAGGAACAGTTAAGGATTACCTTCAGACCGGAGACCGCTGTGTTGGCGCTGGACGATTCCGCCATCTAATTTGCCGGGGAGATGGATCTATGCGGTGGGGAATCTAGGGTTCGTGTCGCTGTGAGCCCGATTTGTTCAATGAGGCAATTGGAGATCTGAGTTAGCCTTTTTGAAGATGGTTGCAGGTTACCGTTGAAATTGGAAAGTGACCACTCAGACTTGTCTAAATAAGCGACCGAGTTTGACCTTGCCAACGTTTGTGGGAAAAGCCGATGTGTTGCCATCGGCTCTTTGGGTTTTGACTTGGTTAATCATATTACTGTCGGCTTTTGGAACGTTGACCTATTTGACTATCGGCAAAATCAAATTGGGAAAAGCAAGCTTTGTTGATTCCAAAGATGGTTGTTTACAATGAAGCCGATTGCTTACAAAATGGAGATCTACTACTAGTACTACTACTACTAGTTCCTAATCTAGAAGGCGGCGTCGTCGTCGTCGCCGTTGCCATTGCCGCCGCCGTCTTCGCTGTCATCGGCGCTGCTGCCGGCGTAGTCCTCACCGCTGCTGCTGAAGTTGTCAGCGGGGGCCTCCTCGTCCTCCTCGTCGTCGTCGGTGTCCTCGCTGGACCCGGCGCGGAAGCGCTTCATCGGCGGGTATTCGTCGGAGGAGGTGTCCTCCTCTGCTTCTTCCTCCTCATCGGAAGAGCCGATGTCCTCGCCCCAGGACACGGCGTCGTCGGCGCTCTCCGCCTCCAGTTCCCCGTCGACGAGGAGTTGGAGGTCCTCCTCGCCGTCGGTCAGGGACTCGTCGTCCTCTGACTGGGCGGCGAAGTCCCAGTCTCTCTCGTCCCACCATTGTGGGGCGAGAGCTTCGTACGCCGCCATTGGCGGGTGCTCCGGCGTCGGCTCCCGGTTGACGGAGTCGGAGGATTGGAAGGAAAGGCCGGATGTGTTGGAGGAAGAAGAGGAGGCCATGGCGGAGGAAGAGGGTTTTTTGGCTATTGGAGAAGAATGAGGATGCAAATGATTCGGATAGATTTAAATAAGGGGAATAGTGGAAGGTGGTTCAATGCCATAGCGGTTTTCGAGGATGTGGTGCCAGAGTTGTCAAATCGTGTACTGCGGAGAAGTTGAGAAGGCGAGGCATCATGATGAGGAGGCGATATGACGGTTCTGCTCTGCAACGCGTGACCCGATGAAGAAAAAATAGAGTGGTTTTGGAATTATTATTGCCAAAACCAGGGGGCATGTGTTATCGCCACATTTTGGCCAAATGAGGAGATGGGCCGTAATCAAGATGGGCTTGGAGGTTGGATCGGCCTTGCGCGTGGATTTGGGCTAATTGCCTGTGTATCTGTATATTATGATAGAGTACGTTTCGGTTTAAACAAGAGATAGAGTTGTTAGGTTTATTCCAAAGATAGAAAGTCTCCGGACTATAAATATGTACCTAGGGTTATTGAGAAAGGAGGACGACCACGTTCACAACAAACACAATCTCGGCGCATCGCCACCCCTTGTTTCGAGGGTTTCTTTCAGGTAAGCGTCGTGCTGCCTAGATCGCATCTCGCGATCTAGGCAGCATCTGCTTATGTGTTATTTGGTGTTGCTCATACTGAAGCCTTGTTGATGGCGAGTAATACTGTTATCATAGATCTGTTTGGGCTAGCATCGGTGCTTTTGGTTATGTTTGCTTAGTCTTGCTGCCCTTAGAGATCTCGCTGCCTTTGCACCTATTTTGGGTGTAAGGGCAGCATCTTGCTTGATCTTTATTCAGTCGATTCAATCTGTCATAGTTGTTCCTTGTTCTCCAAGGATTAGTTTAATATCCGCATGGTTAGGCCTCACAAACGGGTTGAACGATCCAGTAGTACGTAAGGATATGGTTTGCCAATTCGAGAGGAGTTGTTCCGGCAATTGACTCTACGTTGGTTTTTTGGCCTCCTCTAGGGTTAGTTTTCTGTTATCTTTCGTATCTACCAGGCTCAATTACGTGTGGGATGTTCCAATTATGTGGTGAAAGCGTTAAACTGTCGTAGATCGATTTGACTTGTATTGATAAAGCAAAACCCCATGTTATCGTAGATCCAATGCAGATCCATGGGACAATCGGCTACATGAGCCGATTCACAGGGAAACCTGAGAGCCGATCGAGGCTCGTATTTAATGTTTACGTGTCTGCCATGCAGGAAACTAATCGAAGCAATCCATCACCTTCCTGATCAGGTATAGGTCAGGTGGCACGCCCTAGCATCAGCCAGGACGTGTGCCGGAGTTTTGCGGGCCGTTGCCCGAGGGACCAGGGCCCACCAGCAGTTCTGGGAGCCTCCCGGCTCTTCGTGTTGCTCGTCGCTGCTCGCCGGTGGGTTTTGACAGGCAACAAATCTTTAGGGTGAATTAGAGAGAGCAAAGGTTTTTTAAATCTTCCAAGAATACCATGGAATCTGAAATATTTTGGTTTTCATAATTTTGAGGTGTTTGTGTTTACCTAAAACTACAATTTTATATACCAAAGTAGCTATTATAATGCATTTTTCAAACAATATAGGAAAAAAGGTAAAGACAATGTTTTTCAAAATGGCTAAACCCAAATTGTAGTTTACTAGAACAGTAGTAGCATGTAGAATTACACTGTAGATACTTTGGCTTTAGAATACTTTGATCTGGGGAAAACTACCTAGCCAAACAATGCCTCACTTGATAAACATGATTTTTTGACACAAAGGACCATCTGCCCCAGTGTATTGTAAAAATAGACTACCTATTAAAACAATTGCAAAAAAAGATCACATCTGGGTGGCTGCAGACCTGCCAGGCGCCATGTGCCACATGTCGCCTGCCACGTCAGCCTAGCCACCATTTTTTATCGATGACCATGACCGAGGCAGCTAGTGAAGGGCTCATTAGATTTGCATTCGCGGGGTTTGGCGCGGACTAGCATGTATTGAGGTGGATTAAATCCCTTGCAAGTAAAAATCATAGAAAATCATTTGAGTGACTTGTGGAGAGGATTGACTTAGCAAGCCCTGAGGTTGCTGCTCGGGTCGTAGTGGATGCTTTTGAGGTGTGCCTCATTATCGGACCCTCATTCCCGATGATCCCCTTTGTCATCATCGCCATGAACTTCCAGTTGTCGACCCACAAAGCTCAATACAATCACCAACATATAATGAGATTGAAATTGATTAATTCATGGCATAGTAAGCAATCACTAGTTCTCTTGGTTGAACACGCTATCGTTGATGAAACGTGTTACTTTGCGTCAATATTTCTACCTCTACATGTGTTTGTGACCTTAGATGGGCTAGAACAACTTAATTAGAGTTATTTTGGAAACAAATTAGGCTTACTAAGATGTAAAAAGAGTTGGTAGGTTGGTTAATAGGCGAACCTGATGCTCGAGGCAAGCGACTCCATGCCCCCTCTCGACATACATGGAGCCACGCCACATTGCGTGGAAACACACGGGCATTTATCCGGTGTTCAGTTTTCGCATAGAGTTTCCTCATACACGTGGGTGCCTATCCGGGTCAGCTGCTAGCCGACGCCAGCCGGGCAGAGCCTGGGGCCCAAGTCCGCAGATATTATGCTGTTTTTTCTATGGTTCATAGGGTTATTTGGGGATTCGATCAAACGCAGGCCGGCCTCCACGGATTGGCTGCGACCGTCTGTGGTCGGAAATCCTATATGCCGCCCGCAGGCGACGTGGATCGGGACGCACCGCGTAGCCCTGTTTGAGTGTTCAAATTCGAAAATTGTTCAGATTTGAAAAGTGTTCAAATTCGAAAATTGTTCAAATTTGAGAATTGTTCAGATTTTTAGTTTTGTTCAAATTTGAAAAATGTTCAGATTCGAAAAGTTTTCAAATTCTAAAATTATTCAATTTTGAAAATTATTCAGATTTTAAATTTTGTTCAAATTTGAAAATTGTTCATATTTCAAATTTTGTTCACATTTGAAAAAAATTCAGATTTGAAAAAATGTTCACAAAATGGAAATATTAAGATTTTAAAAATATTCAGAAAAAGAGTTTTCAAATTTTAATTTTGTTCAAATTCAAATAAGTTCATATTTAAAAATTCCAATATTTACGAAATATTTAGTTTTTTGAAAAAATCAAAATTTGAACAGCTTTTAAAAACAAAGTAGAAAAAAGAAAAGAAAAAGAAAAACAAAGAAGGAAGAATAGCTGATGGTCCGCGGCCCACCTAAGCTTCCCTGCGCGCAGAACGGGCGGCATAAAGGAGCCCCCGTCTGCAGTCGACGAAGCGGGCACTGCGAGACTTTGTCATGGGCTTCTAACCCACTGACCAAACCCTACCAACTCTTTGGCCGCTGGAGTCACAAGCGCACACTGCCGCGCTCGGCCGATACGATCGTAGGGGGGCTAATGACTTTGCGGTGTACTAGTTCCCTGCGCCACACGCTGAGAGGGGCCTTTGTTGCATGTAATTCCAGACTTTTGTAAACTTGAGGAGGTAATTGTTCACACAGCCCATTTTAAGTGATTTCAGATAAAATCAAGACAAACCCTTTAATTTCAAAAAGATGCAAAAAATAGCAGCGTTGGCCTTCTTGCTCATCTCCGGTGAGTGTCTGCCGGCCGTTGATTCCGGTCCAGGGAGCAGCGGGGGCCGGCGCTTTCGGCGGCGCCAGGAAACGGCGGTGTTGCTGGGGCAATGGCAGCGTGAGCACAGGGTAGAAGCAGGGACAGGCGGCGGATCATGCTGGTGAAACGGTGGGGAGAACGACGATTGGGCGGCGGCCCGCGCGCAAGGAGGGAGGGGGGCCGAGGTCGAGGAAGGAGGGAGTGGGCGATTACGGGGCGGAGGTGCGCGAGGGCTTGGCCGCGGAGCGCCGGTGGCCACCGCCCAATCGCTGCCGTTCGTGAATCATACCAAGGAAGAAGACGACTTGTCACAAAATCAACCATTGCGTTAATTTAACAGTAAAGAACCTTTAATTGACAGAATCCGATGGCAGACCAGCTGGCTTGTTCCGTAGTATTTGACCCCGCAGTCACAGGTTCGAGTCCTACCAGTGCTGTTAAAAAGCACTCCTTTTTTGCATATTATTCGCCTGACAAGCGGGCTCCGCCCATCAGCCACAAGCATGATAGCCTGACAAGCGGGCTCCGCCCATCAGCCACAAGCATGATACCTCAGCCGCAGCTGATGAGTCAGCGCGACGTCAGAGATTGGACCCGCATGTCAGCGTCTATTGCTAGATTAACACCTTGTAGCAAAACGTTAAAGATCAATATCTTTTTACAATATGTATTTAAACTTGAGAAAAACATATCTTCTAATCCGTAACTCAAAATTTAAAATGTTGTACAGCAACAATTATCAGAAAAATGTGATTAAGCACTTCCACCTCCCCAAATTTTAAATTAGTCATTTAAACTCAAATTTCAATTGCGGGAGCATAAACTACACATTAAAAGAGCTTCTAGTTTAATTTAAAATTTTAATAAAAAACGGAAGATCAGCGCATGAAATCATGATATGTGATACAGTACCTAGGACTTTTCAAGGCCAACAAATTTTGTAACTAGGGATTTTTGACTTACCACATGAAAAATTTGACCTTGTAGGAATTATCTTGGGTTATATCCATATACTGAATTATTTTTTAGCTAAATCCATTTAAATTCAAATTTGAACTAGGGCTACATAAACCACACTTCAAAAAAATTGGGAAAAAAATACCTAGAGGTGCCCTCAAGGTGTGGAACCCCAGAACCCATCGCAAACTAGGGTTCCCCACCCACCTAGGGATTTTTGACTTACCACATGAAAAAAGGATTTTCTATTTTATTAGTGCATAAAAGGGCCAAAACGGGTGTTTTTTTGTGAAGTGGCTACCAAGGGCAGTGTGCAGAACTCCACCACTCCAATTTTCATTGGTGGAGGACCTTGTAGGAATACCATATTGAAGGTTTGAGGAATTATCTCGGGTTATATCCATATACTGAATTATTTTTGAGCTAAATCCATTTAAATTCAAATTTGAAATAGGGCTACATAAACCACACATCAAAAAATTTGGGGAAAAAAATACCTGGAGGTGCCCGGAAGGTGTGGAACCCCAGAACCCATCGCAAACTTGGGTTCCCCACCAACCTGGCACACACGGCGGGCACCGCGAGTTTGACCTAGATTTGAAATGGGAGCAAAGTAAATTCAAAAAAATCAAAAAAAATGGAAAACCAGCGCATGGAGTTATTATATGTGATGTAATACCTAGGAAAAATACCAAACATGGCATACGAAGGTTTCAGAGAAAAACTCTTCACAAAAAATGCCACTAAGCAGGCCTTCACTTGGCTTTCTACCCAATTGACCATGGTTTATACAAGTTCCATAGCAAACTTTTGAATCTTCATCCCATTTTTGGCAGTGTTGTGCATCTTTCCAAGGCCAACAACTTTTGTAACTAGGGATTTTTGACTTACCACATGAAAAATGGATTTTCTATTTTATTAGTGCATAAAAGGGCCAAAATGGGTGTTTTTTTGTGAAGTGGCTACCAAGGGCATTGTGCAGAACTCCACCACTCCAATTTTCATGGGTGGAGGACCTTGTAGGAATACCAGATCGAAGGTTTGAGGAATTATCTCGGGTTATATCCATATACTGAATTATTTTTGAGCTAAATCCATTTAAATTCAAATTTGAACTAGGGCTACATAAACCACACATCAAAAAATTTGGGGAAAAATACCTGGAGGTGCCCTGAAGGTGTGGAACCCCAGAACCCATCGCAAACTTGGGTTCCCCACCAACCTGGCACACACGGCGGGCACCGCGAGTTTGACCTATATTTGAAATGGGAGCAAAGTAAATTCAAAAAATTCAAAAAAATATGGAAAACCAGCGCATGGAGTTATTATATGTGATGTAATACCTAGGAAAAATACCAAACATGGCATACGAAGGTTTCAGAGAAAAACTCTTCACAAAAAATGCCACTAAGCAGACCTTCACTTGGCTTTCTACCCAATTGACCATGGTTTATACAAGTTCCATAGCAAACTTTTGAATCTTGATCCCATTTTTGGCAGGGTTGTGCATCTTTCCAAGGCCAACAACTTTTGTAACTAGGGATTTTTGACTTACCACATGAAAAATGGATTTTCTATTTTATTAGTGCATAAAAGGGCCAAAACGGGTGTTTTTTTGTGAAGTGGCTACCAAGGGCATTGTGCAGAACTTCACCACTCCAATTTTCATGGGTGGAGGACCTTGTAGGAATACCAGATCGAAGGTTTGAGGAATTATCTCGGGTTATATCCATATACTGAATTATTTTTGAGCTAAATCCATTTAAATTCAAATTTGAACTAGGGCTACATAAACCACACATCAAAAAATTTGGGGAAAAATACCTGGAGGTGCCCTGAAGGTGTGGAACCCCAGAACCCATCGCAAACTTGGGTTCCCCACCAACCTAGCACACACGGCGGGCACCGCGAGTTTGACCTAGATTTGAAATGGGAGCAAAGTAAATAAAAAATCGAAAAATGGAAAACCAGCGCATGGAGTCATTATATGGGATGTAGTACCTAGGAAAAATACCAAACATGGCATACGAAGGTTTCAGAGAAAAACTCTTCACAAAAAATGCCACTAAGCAGGCCTTCACTTGGCTTTCTACCCAATTGACCATGGTTTGTACAAGTTTCATAGCAAACTTAGTGGCATTTTTTGTGACCATGCTTTCTACCCAATTGACCATGGTTGTGTATCTTTCCAAGGCCAACAACTTTTGTAACTAGGGATTTTTGACTTACCACATGAAAAATGGATTTTCTATTTTATTAGTGCATAAAAGGGCCAAAACGGGTGTTTTTTGGTGAAGTGGCTACCAAGGGCAGTGTGCAGAACTCCACCACTCCAATTTTCATGGGTGGAGGACCTTGTAGGAATACCAGATCCAAGGTTTGAGGAATTATCTCGGGTTATATCCATATACTGAATTATTTTTGAGCTAAATCCATTTAAATTCAATTTAAACTAGCAAAATATGCACTGTTAATGATTAAACTTTGAATAAATCTATGCACCATTAATGATTAAACTTTGAATAAATCTATGCACTATTAATGATTAAACTTTGAATATTCAAATTTGAACTCTTCACAAAAAAATGCCACCAAGCATAAATCTATGCACTATTAATGATTAAATTTTGAATATTCAACCTTTTCCTATAAATTGTAATGCCGATATAGAAAAATGTGATTCTTCATGTTTTCCTGATAGAATTTCATAGATAACATTTTTAATTTAGAGCTACAGATAGAAAGATATGATTTTTGCAAATTTTAAATATTTTTTCGAAATTGCGTTTAAAAAAACCCTGCTAGAAACTTTGATTACATTACAATGAGCTAACTGCCGTGGCTGACGCGTGGGACCAACTACAAAGGTGCCACTGTCGTGGTTTGGTGGATCCCATGACACCGAACTCAACATATTGAAAAAAAAAATCCGCTACGCGAGCAGGATTCAAACTCGCAACCCGTGGGTTGTTCACATTAGCCACTGACCAGCTGAACTTGGCTTCCAATGTGATATTAGTGCATTCCATAGCCTTTTAACATAGTAGGTTTCAGAAGTAGATCTTCTTCCTCCTCGGTATAGCGTTGACCACTGTTATTCTCTCCCTACCTTGCCTCCACGCCCCGCCGCCCGCGCCCCGCTCCCGACCTTGCCTCCACACCCCGCCGCGCACCGCTTGCGACCTCGCCTCCACGCCCCACCGCGCTGGTCTGCGAGCGTCCTGCCGCGCTTAGCCCGCAAGAACCCCGCCGCGCTGGTCCGCGAGCGTCCTGCCGCGCTTGGCCCGCAAGCGCCCCGCTCCGACTCACCTGCTGCCTTTTCTAGCTCCTAACGCCATAGGTGTTGGAGCTCGTGGCGACCCCTCATGGCCGAGATTTGGAGCTCGCGCCGGCCCACCATGGCCGGGATTGGGAGCTCACGGCGAATCCCCTCGTGGCATATCCGGCGTCTCCTCCTCTGTCGTTTGGCACGGCGTGGCGCCCCCACTTCGACACAGTCACCGGCACAAAATCGGAGCCACCCGGTAAACTTCTAGGAGGAAGATGGCCGGCGGCGATGACCGGAGCCGAGGAAGACAGGGACCTCAAGGTCAACCAAAAAGAGATAAAACAAAAACTGAAATAGGGAAGGACCAAAACGAAAACGTGATCCTGGCCCACATTTTTTTGTATTATTTGAATCTTACACCCTAAATTTGTATTTGGTCATTTTGGACCCTTTAAGCTATTCGTCTGTGAACTATTGGCACCGCAAAGTAATTGCAAGCAAAAAAGGCACCTCTAAGCCTGTGTCATACAACTTGGTGACCGCTAAGAAAAAGACCCCTCGTAGGGACGTGCCTATTTGTGCAGGTATTTCCGCTGCTCGGTTGGCCGTGTGGGACTAATCAAATCCCGTAATAATAATGCTAATCAGATTGGCCCGCTAGCTAAACTCTGTACAAAGACCACGTATCAGGATTCAGGGTAGGGGTTCTCCAAAAAAAGGGTTAAGTGTAATTTTGGTCCCTCAAGTGTTGTAGAAGTCTAACTTTAGTCCCTCAACTGTTTTTAGTCTAAAACTAGTCCCCAAACACTTAATTAGGTCTTCTTATCGTCGCTGGCACCAGTTTTGATTGGTTTTTACCTTTTTGTGCCACGCTGGAAAGTTTTTAGCGGGATTTTATCAAGGTAGGCTCATCTGAACATGGGGATCCGTTATCCTCGATCAATATTGCCCTCTCAATCTCTTAACAAACCCTCTCTGAATGGGCCAGTCTATGAATATGAAAGTGTGGTGGAGCTAATCGACGATCCTTGACTCGAAACTGTCTTCCATTGAATGCACGTGCCATATAGGGCAAACATCCAAGGAGGTAGGATTGTTGATTAGCTCCATCACACCTCCATCTTCATAGACTCGGCCATTAGCTAGGGTTTGTTAAGGATCAAGAGGGCAATGTTTATCGAGGACAATAGATCTCCACGTTTAGATGAGCCTACCTCGATAAAATCTTGCTAAACACTTTCCAGTGTGGCACAAAAATGTAAAAAACCGATCAAGGATGATAAGTAGACCTAATTAAGTGTTTGGGGGCCAGTTTTAGACTAAAAAAAGTTGAGGGACCAAACTTAGACTTTGGCAACACTTGAGGAACCAAAAGTGTAATGGATTCAGGGTAGGGGCCGTTCTGTATCTGAACACCATATTTACACTGCAAGAAAATTCGGAAGAGTAGGGGTTACAGTGCACACTAGATAGTTAGTACCCAGGTTAAAGTATAGCAGAATTATTAGCAAAAGTAATGTGTGGTGTTTTGAGCAATGAGATCTAGTTTTTACCGGAGTAAGAGCATCTCCAACAACGGTGTAAAACTTTGTGGGCGCCGATTTTGCATGTTTTGGACGCCGGTCACGCACAACAATTCCAGGCACCCCAAAAGTTCAGCTCGCATTCGACAGCAGTTTACAGCCGCCGTGGGTGGACACAACGGTAGGGGAGGTCGGCGGTGGGTGGAATGGATCAGGGTGGGAGGTCGATGGTGGGTGGACACAACGGTAGGGGAGGTCAGCGGCGAGTCGAATCGACGATGGCTCATGCGGTGGAAGAGGAAAGGGGAAAATTCAGGGGCAGTTGGGCAGCACGCGCAAGAGGGGGAAATGTCGCTCGATGTTTCACGTGCGGTATATATAGCGCACACATGGAGATTATTTGGTGCGAGAGCAGTTTTCAGTTTTTGGACGTCGGCGTATTTTACCGCCACTGTTGGAGATGCTCTAATATTAGTTTCAACCAAGTTTCTCTAAATTTTTACCGACTTATCGACCTACTCCCTCCGGTTTGGTGTATAGGTCATGCACTTATCCATATATCATTAATTTGATCAAAGTAATGTAAGAAATATATTGCATAACATATATAATTAGAAACTTCAGATGTATTGTCAAATGGTATAATTTTTATGTATCCCTACTCCCTCCGGTTCATTTAGGATCAGTCCGTAAATGATGTTAGCAATTAGGGTTTTGGTGTTGGTGATCCCTTTTGAAAAAAATGGTGCCCATGCACAAAATTTAAATGAATCTTCAATATTAATGATTCAACACTATTCACAAATTTCAGGATTCGTTAATAGTCATGACTGGAAAATCACAAACCCATGGATTTCTTTTACAACGTCAGTCTTCTATATTCTTGGATTTTGATTTATCTTCACACGGACTATAATTTAAAGATTATCTATACCTAATACCTAATACCTAATACCTAATACCTAATAATAATAAAAGCAGTAAGGTTTCCGTCGTCAACCACTTTTTTTAGACTAATTTGCCCTCCCACCAAATCACATAATACCCCACGGCCACCGGTAAGTAAAAAATAATAAAAAAAGGTTTCATAGGTTTCCTACCGAAGTCGTCACGACGATGTGTCTAGCAGTGCCACGAGCTACAGCGGAGTCCTGCTCCAACCCTGCTCGAGCCGGTCATCGCACCACATAGGCAAGTCAACAAGGCTTCCATGGGTTGAGCATCACGTGGAAGGAAACAACTCCAAGTTGACCCGGTTTAGGCTTTCCTAGCTCCCACACCGATGGTTCCTCAGGAGTGTTTTTCTCTCATGGGTCACGATTGAGCACGACAAAAACCGAAAACGGGAGCGGAGGAGACGAGATCGGGCACAAAAATAGGAGGCCGCGACGAACACGAGGGCACGCACGAGTCATCCCGTTTTCTACATCCCGATTCCCGATCATGGACTCCCGACCTGGACTTCTGCTAGCGTGCCATGGAAGAAGCGGGGATGGAGAAGAACGGACAGCAGCAGCGCGAGGGAAGGGGATGAGGTCTGCATGGACGCAGTGGTGGAGATCTCGCCGAGGCTGCACTAGAAGCGACCAGCATGCACCTCTCGCCGTGGCCGCATCGTCGACTTGCCGTGGTCCAGCACCGTCCTAAGTGGTCTCCTTCCTCGCGAAGTTATCACGATCCAGGATTTCTGGATTTGCAACCATGTGTGGCGTAGGTTGTGGATTTGGATTCTACATTGTTGGTGTATAGGGGGGGGGGGGGGGGGGTGGAAAATTGATAACGGTGGAGTAGAGGCGGTTTTTCTGTGTATCGTGCTCTACTACTAACTAGCAAGGACTTGAGGATTTGAGATTGAATAAGGATGAATCATGTACTGGCAGCCTGGGAGCGTAGTTTGCAGAAGAAATTTTTCTTCACGGAAGAGCGTAGCATACACAAGTTGTTATCTTTAGCATGGAGAGGATGAGGTCCAGCTTCTGAACTTCCTTCATCTCGTTTATCAAGTTCAGCACCTGTGACCATGGTGCATCCGTAGGAGTAGGCGGTGGAAGCAGTGGTCAAGGCTAAGGTTGTCCAGGCTGTAAGGCGCCTGGCCTACGTGTGAGTAAGATTGGTGGACGGATACGTTAGTCACTTGGTTTGTGGATTGCGTCCTGCTTCCGGGTGTTGCTGCTGAATATTTTTTCAGAGGTGCATTTTCAGTTTCTTGAACTCATTTTCAGTCTTTATCGGCAATTATGATCGGTATATATATTACCGGCAGTAGTGTCCTGTGTATGTCGTGGCTCTACAACATAAAACGTACGAAGCGAACCAGCGAAGGGAGGAATTGCGCACCATGGTTCAGACAACCAGCGCGCTGCATGAGCCGCGTCCAAGATAGTGAGTTGCATGGTGGCACGGTGCAGTATGGAAAGCATGGCGGCGGCGCAGCTCATCGGATGCCGGTGGGCATGCCTGGGTTGAGCTCGAGGTACGAGATGACGCGGGCCTGGTAACGAGGACCACAGCGGCGGCAACGGAGACAACGAGTGGCGGCGCCATCGACCGATTTCAAACCTGGCGGCCGGCACCTGCGCTCCAGGTCGGGTGTCTCTAGCGTCGGCCGAGCTGCTGCAAGTGTTGCTTGTGTCGAACGATGTGTGTACGTGCTGAAAGTAAAAGGGGCGGCAGGTAATGGAACGTGATCTCTTTTTTTCATGTATTTAGATCGCCGGCTACTGTTGGGCCAAACATGTATTTTCTCTTTTCTTTTTATATTTTCTGTTACAAATCATCTGAATTATTTGGAGGTTCACAAGTCAATATAAATTGTCATAGTGGGTTCCTGGTTTAATGCCACAACATAATATGATATTCTGGAATGTTCCCAACAATTGTTTTAGTACATCTTTTCTTCTCCAAAACTCAAATTAAGTTAGTAACATTTCAGTCCAACCAATATTTTATCCGCCTTCGTCTACTCTCCAAAGGGAGGAAGGCGAAGGCCTTACCAGAGTGAGGTGAGGTGGAAATGGCGGGTCATGGACGCTTGGCAGAGGTGGCACTAGCAAGACACCTAACCGAGACCGAATTTTTTCTCTCCCATTGCAACGTATGGGTATGTTTCCTAGTTTTTCATAAAAACTAGATGGTACCTGTCTCACTATAGTGTGTTCACGCAATTTTTTCTTGTACCGAACTTTTGACTCATTTTGGTGCACGTGCGCTCAGGAGAAGAAACGTTACCTTTTCTTAACAATCAATATCATATATATTTAGAAAAGTAAATAGTATATGATAGATACGCAATCTGTTCTTAACAATTATAAAATAAAGTCTAAAAAACCAAGTAAATCTTTGAGGTCTTTAAACTCTTTTTCTTTTATGACATATAATCTTGTATTATTCGGAAGTCAGCCGAATAAAACCGAACCACTGACCTGAAAATGTCAATGAAGATATTTTCATAATTTTAATTTGAGCTACAATACCAAAACAATCTGCTCATCCGCAATCATTAAAGTAGTCAATCACCATCGGCAAAAGTACCAACACTAATATATCAACCGAATAGCCTCGTCAATATTGCTGGGAGCTGAGAGCATGAATCACTATTGTCGAGAACGTAGCGGCTGGGAGAGATATTGTGTGTTTCCTCGACAAACATTAGTTGCGTGTTAACTCTAATTTATCTTGTTTTGAATTCTTGACTTGATTTTTTTTACGGAAATTCTTTACTTGATAAATACATGTTTGAACCGCACCACATGCGTGAATATTCATGTAAGTGCAGTTACCTTAATAAAGATTACAGTGTACACTACAAAGAATATGACCGATACTGTTTCTTCAGAACTCGTTCACACCCACATCCTATATATCTCCCGTCACGTACATGCACACAGTGAAATAATCATGCTTTGGATCCTATATACCTCGTTTATTCCCCAGCTTGATGAAACAATTTCCCGGCCGCAAAAGTAATTTGTGAAGATTGGCACGATCGAGATCGATCATGGCGATGTCTGAGCTAGCTGACGTCGCCGCCTGCTCCGTGGAGGATGCTGCCGTCGGATGTGTGTCTCATGGTCAGCCTCCCGTTTCCGATGATCCCTTTCTTCATCATCGCCACGAACTCGCCGTAGTCGATGCGCCCATCCTTGAAAAATTTCAATTCAGATTTCAGATTTTCTCTTCTCTTGAAATTAAGATTAAGCAATTGATTTGATTTGATTCGAGGAAGAGTAAAATATGCTTACATTGTCCTGGTCGACCTCGCTGATGATGTCGTCGATGCCGACGTCTGCCATGTTGTGCTCGCGGCAGGCCTCCTCCAGCTCGTCGACGGTGATGTACCCGCTGCCGTCCTTGTCGAAGTAGGCGAAGGCCGCAAGCAGGTGCTCCTCGCGCTCCAGCTTGTTCATGTGCACGGTTGCCGCGATGAACTCGTCGTAGTCGATGGTGCCGGAGTTGTCCACGTCCGCCGCCTCCATCAGGTCCCTGATCTCCGACTCGTTGAGGTTCGATCCCAGCCGTTTTAAACCTTCCTTGAGCTCGTCGAAGGTGATGGCGCCGCTGCTGTCGGCGTCCATGGCCTTGAACATCTCCTTCAGCCCCGCCAGCTCCTCTTCCGACAGGCTGCGCGCGATCACCCGCAGCGCCATCTTCTTCAGCCGGTTCATGGCGGAGAACTGCTTGAGCCGGGAGAGCACGGCCGGGTCGAGCGGCGCGTCGGGGGCCACGCCGTTCTCGATGATCCACGGGTGGCACAGCACCTGGTGCGCCGTGAGGCGGTCCGCCGGCGGCGACCGCAGCATCTTGCGGATGAGGTCTTTGGCGGAGTCGGAGATGGTCGGCCACGGGTCGGAGTCGAAGTCGATGGCGCCTTTCAGCACGGCGTCGAAGATGCCCTGCTGGGTCTCCGCCCAGAAGGGCGGCACGCCGGAGAGCAGGATGTACACGATGACCCCCGCCGTCCATACGTCGGCCTCCGGGCCGTAGTGCTTGCAGAGAACCTCGGGGGCCACGTAGTACGGACTTCCCACCACGTCGCTGAAGATTTGCCCCGGCTTGAAGAAGACGGAGAGCCCAAAGTCGATCGCCTTGAGGTTGATGCTACCATCGCCGCCGCCATTGTCATCGTCCTTGTCCTTCAAGAGAAAGTTCTCGGGCTTGAGGTCGCGGTGCATGACGCCCAAGGAATGGCAGGCCTCGACGACGCCGACGATGACGCGCGCGATCTCCGCCGCCCTGCGCTCGGAGAAGTAGCCGCGGTGGACGATGCGGTCGAACAGCTCGCCGCCCTCGCAGAGCTCCATGACGATGTGAACGTACAGGGCGTCCTCGTAGGCGCCCTTGATGGTGACGACGCTGGCGTGGCCGGCGAGGTGGTGCATGATCTGGATCTCGCGCCGCACGTCGTCCACGTCCTCCGGGGTGAGCAGCTTGCGCTTGGCGATGGACTTGCACGCATAGGGCGTCCCCGTGGCGAGGTCGGTGGCGAGGTAGGTGGTGCCGAACTGGCCCTGGCCGAGCTTGCGGCCGAGGGCGTAGAGGTCGCGGAGGGGCGGGGTGTGGTGGCCCAGCACCGCCGTGGGGGAGGAGAGCTGGTGCTGGTGGCCGCCGCCGCCGCCGCCCCGCATGATGGTGTTACGGTGCGGCGCGCGCTCGAGTGTCTCGATGATGGCGTCGTCGCCGTCGCCGTCGCCGTCGTCGGAGCTGCTGGTGCGGTAGTGCGGGTAGCAGGAGAGGTCAGCGGCGGCGCAGGTGGCGGGCGTGGTGGAGCCGCGGCAGGAGTTGCCCATGCATCGTCGATCGTCGTCGTCGTCAATGGCCGCCGGACGTGGACATGGCCAATGACGGATGGATCATGAATCGAAAATCGATGGTCGACGAAGGCGGAGGAGCGGTGGGGAGCGATGCTAGGGAAGACGACGACCTCTGTTTCAGGGTGGGTGGCGTGCATGCCCTTTTGAGCATGCATGCCGTGTCGTCGTGCGTCGCGTACCTGCAATGCCCTGTTGATCCATGGACGTTTTGCAGCGAGCTATGTGCGTGCATGTCGCTCGATGCGAAACAACCTACGTGCAACACCACATACCACGAGTCCACGACCGAATGGAACGAGCACACACGATCTTCTAATGTGTACACGTCAGCACTCAATGGAGTTGAAATATAGACAAAATATCTGAAATTATATAGTGGATTCTGAAATCTATTTTTATAAAAAAATTGGTCTATATATTTGAAATAATCAAATTTATTTCAACATTTTTAGAATTTGATGATATTTGAATGTGAAAAAAATAAGACAACCAAAATAACAATTTTTTTTTGGATATTTTGGGCTCTGCAAAGTTTAGTCAACCCAACATTTTAAAACTCTGCACCCGAATACGTCATTGAATTTTCTTTGCTCGACACACCCATCGTCCAAGACACCGATGATGAGGGCATGTACAACGCGGGCGCTTAGCCCAGGCGCTAGGGTGAAAATCCTTGCTGTTATGCCTAATTCCCACCCGATGCTGGCATTTTGGCTGGCGTCGACGCAACTATTCGCGTCGGCGCTTGGAGAATTTCGACCCCGATCTGCGAGCGTCGGGCGCTAGCCCCAGCCGCTTGGAAAAAAAGATATTGAAGATTCGATAATCAACTGTTTAACAGAAATTCAGGAGAATCAACCAAAAGAATCTAACATGGAAATCCTAACAATTTGGCCAGAAAATCGATTCCCAACTTAAAGAGTTCCGATCCTATCCATCTGGGTAGAAAATCGATTCCTCCAGCTCCAGCCTGAAGAAATCAAGCTGTAGTCAGAATTCCATGCATATGATGTATGCGCCGGAATTAGGGGAAACAGAGGGGATCCGTACCAGCTCGATTTAGGCCATACGCCATGGTCCACCGCCAAGGCGCTCCGCCCGCATCTATCCTGCGACTTGACGCGAGTCTAGTTGCCGAGGAACTCGCTTGGTGAGCTCGCCCAGGAGCTGCAGGGAACGACTGGCCATGCCCCGATGAGGCCCAAGATGGCGGCGTAGAGGAGTGGGAGATCCACGGCAGCACGCGCTCCTGTAGAAATCAAAATCGACGCGGATTGGTTCTAGGAGAGAGAACGGCCGCATGGCCGGCGGAATGAAACAACAACACTGGATGGGAATCAGCTGCTCGACGGATTTCAAGGATGCAGGCTGTCCTTTAGAGAGAGCTTGGGAAGTGAGGAGTGATGAGCGGTAGGCCTGTCGGTCAACCAGGCGTCCATGCAAGCGTCTCGCGATGGAGATAGATGTTTGCTTGTAATTCCGCTAGCGACCGAATAAGCGACCAGGCGTTGTGTGCGACGACGCTTAAGTACTAATCCGATTTTCTGAAATTTTCTTTTTTCACTTAAGCGTCCATTTAGACGTCTCCCATTGTACATGCCCTGACAAATGGCCAACCCATTGGCCGAGGCAATGAGGCGCTCGCCTTGCCGAGGCAACAAGGTGCTCACCCTGGCCCTAGGAGGCGGGGCCTTGGTATTAGTTTAGTACTACACTACAACCGGGTAGATAGAAGGAAAAAAAGCAGATGATCCAAGTAGCAAGTGCGGAAATTAGGATTGTGGGAAGCGATAACCCCGTTGGGGCCTCGTTTATATGTTACGTGGCACTAGAAAAGCCCAGGCGTGGCGCATATATAGGATATATGTATACGGGTAGAATACTATTCTATACCGTACACATGTGTATTACATTGTTTAACACTTCCCCTGAATATAAACCGGCCGATAGGTTAAGATATTACGCTTAAACTCTAGACTTTTAAGAAAGAGAGCCTTGGTAAAGCCATCAGCAACTTGATCTTTGCTAGAAATAAACCTAATATCAAGCTGTTTAGCAGCAACTTGTTCATGAACAAAGTGAAAATCTACCTTAAAATATGGTGACCCAGCATACCACTGCATGTATAGTATGCAAGTCGCTGACATAACACCATTAAAACACTGTCCCACTAGTATTACATCGATCATAGTGGTACAACAGAAATATTGCAGGTCCAAGGTAGGTCTATAAGATTACATTTCTGTCATGTTAAAGATCTTTAGAACCTCATCAACATATAGAGGTTTAGTCTTGGCGACTACAATCGAGAAAGAACAACTAGAAGAATAACAAAAACTAGAGCTACAACTAATACAGTTGGCTTAGTATTCTACTACAGAGTTACCCTAACTACTTAGGTTCTAGTATTAGGGAATTGGTTCCCTTCTATCCCTATTCTAGTTTTCCATCAAGCTTGGTATAGTAGTCGAATCCATTGATAGCTTTCACATTTGATCAAAGACTTCTTCTTCAGTTTCGGTTTATTGGGATTGCCTCCTCCAGATGCCTCCAATATAAGCAAGGGTTAAGAGGGAATGGGGTGAGTAATAAGCGTTACCCAACAAGTTCTATAGGGAAGTAAGTATTTTATGCACTAGCTACAACCTTAGACCAAAATGTAGTCCGGCAATGCAGGTTTTCGTAAGTATTTCTTCAAAGGTTGCTTTTATTCTGAAGAACTATGTCCGTCAACCTTCATAGGTTACCAGAACTTCGTGGAGATCCTTTCCTGCAGCGTTCGCTATTTTTTCCTGGAACAAGGAGTGACGAGTCACAATTTTTTACACTCTGCTGAGGTGCGTTGCTTTACCCATGAGAGACCCTAGCCTTGTTGCACAACCAAGACGCGAACTTGTCCACACTTCCTTTGTATAGGGCTCAGTCTAATTCTGCAATCACTACCCTTCTCCACGACCCCACACGCCCACCCAATTCTGCAAGAAGAGTTACCCTTGATCTTCCCCTTGCAAGGTAGAACTATCTAGGACCCTCATAGACACCAGTGGCCGTGGGAACTAAGGGGTCCTACCCATATGCATGTAGTCTCGCAAGACCTATAACGTACGGTAGTTGGCTTCCCATTGACATGTGAAAGGAAGAAGATCCAGCCAACTTCCCTAGAGCCATTATAGATCACATGGTTAACGCGCGTTGACGAAGGAATGACAAACGGGCCCCCGATATTCGCCTACCTGGTTTTCGGTCCAGGAAGGGTGTCTCACGGAAGGCTTTCGAGGCCTATCAAGGCAGTGGCCTGGCGCGGCCCAGGAGCAATACTTGGTGCACAAGCAAGATTTCGAGGAGTCCAAGTTAGGCTAGGCCCCGGTTGATCCGATCTGTACTTGGCTTGAGAGACACTCCTGAGACCTAGCCTTAACTTATAAAAGGCTGGGAGGGAGGTCTCGAAACCCTAGACACTTTTCCACCCACCTCACGCCGGAGCGCTCGACAACTTAGAGCTCTCTATTTTCGGCTAGATCCAATCTACGCCGCCATTGTAACACCATCATCACAACCACACCATCAATACAAAGTCAGACAAGCAGGACGTAGGCCTTTTACCTTTCGAGGGGGCTGAACCTGGGTAAATCCTCGTGTCCCTCTGCTTTCGTCTGATCGCCGTCGAGTTCGCCAGGTCCCAATACGCTTCCTAGATCGAAAGCCCTTCGACATGGGCATTGCCGGGGATAAACCTCGTCAATTGGCGCCGACCGTGGGGACGACGGGATCTGGATCTACGGATTCGCCGGCTCCATCACCAACCACAACCAAGATCGGCATCGACACTACCGCCAGCATCGCTGCGCCGACCAACGTCGACACCCCCGCCAAGATCGACACTACCGTCGGCATCGCTGCGCCGACCAACGACGACACCACCTCCAAGATCGGCATCGACACTCTCGCCGGCATCGCTGTGCCGGCCATCGTCCACACCAGCCCGATGGAGCCCGAGACTAGCGCCGTTGATTCGACTGTCGTCGATGGCGTCTCGCCAAGCACCATCAACCTCACCCCGACGGCGAGCGTCATCGACCCCGTCCCAAGCACGACAGGAGCAGCACCCGAAGGCTATGACATGGCTTTCGGACTGTTCAATTTCCATGTGGACAGCAATGGAGCGATGGAACTGCTCTCCATCGGCGAATCGGCTCCGCTCGTGGCCGAAGCGACGACGCCACCATCCGTCAGGGGCAAACCCTCGGCAAGCGCGTCACTAGCGCCATCGAAGGAGGAGCCGAGACTGAAGATTTCGACCCCATCAGTAGGGTCGAACGATTTCGAAGATCTGCCTCCATCCCCGACCACCGCATACTGCGTCGACTGCGACGCATACCACTACGTGGGCACCGGAGATTTCTCACTCCATGAGATCGCCGGCTGTGAAGATCCGCGGGGAGGCACAGCAGCCATCTACCCAACGATATCTGAGTGCGATCAGGCTCTCAATGCCCTCACGCTTCGCGCCGCACCATATGACCCTGACTACGTCGAGGGACTATACTCGGACTACACGTGCTCCGATGACGACGACGACGTCTACCCCGAAGCTAAGGGGAAAATCGGCAATTCAGCAAGCTCCGCCTCACACTGCGAATCTAACGCATCCAGTGATGGCTACGTGGCCGATTACGACTCTGACTTCATGATCGAAGTCAGGCCCTACGTCGAAAGCGACGACGTCTATCCTCCAGCGTTGGGCGAAATCAGCGACGATTCGACCCCGTGGCCCGTGCTACTCGTGTGGTGACGTGGGAGCAGTGAGTCCTTATGCGTGGTGATGACCAGCCCGTTGGGAACCCCAAGAGGAAGGTATGATGAGTGTAGCAGCAAGTTTTCCCTCAGTAAGAAACCAAGGTTTAATGTCGATCTTGAAGAGGAGAGACGGTGACGACTGAAGGTGATGCAGACTGGCTTAGTAACACTTCAACAAGGGCGCCGTTAACGATACTTGTTCACTCGTCTTCGGCCAGTAGCAACGCGGAACCTGCACACACACAAATAAATACTTTGTTCCCAACTTGCGATGAGGTTGTCAATCTCACCGGTTTGCTTGAAACAAAGGTTATGAGCGTATCGAGTGGAAAACAGTAGAGTATATGCGAGTAAAGTAAACAGTGCGGGAAAAGTAAACAGGTGATTGCAATATGATTAAAATAGGACCGGGGTCCACAGTTCACTAGTGGTGTCTCTCCATAGATAAAATAACATGCTGGGTAAACAAATTACAGTTGGGCAATTGATAGAATAAAGATAACGTGATATGTCAAGAAGATCACTATGAGATTTACTCTGGGCATTACAACAAAATACATAGACCGCCATCCAACTGCATCTATGACTAATAATCCACTCCCAGGGATATCAATCCGAACACCCTAGAAGTATTAAGTTGCGAACAACAGATAATTGCATTAAGCAAAGTGTGTAATGTAAACAAAGCATATGCCCTTGAGCATATGAATGTTGTTTTCTCCCTAGTAGCAATAGCACATCTACCACCTTAGAGGTTTCTGTCACTCCCCCAGGTGAAATAGAGACATGAACCCACTATCGAGCATAAATACCCCCTCTTGGAGTCACTAGCAACTACTCGGCCAAGATAGCTACTAACAACGGAGAGCATGCAAGATCATAAACAACATAGAGATAACAAAAGATATAATTCAGTACAGCAACTTAATCATAAACACCAATATTCATCGGATCCCAACAAACCAACATCATAGAATTACATAACGGTGATCTCAATCATGTATGGCAGCTCATGAGATCTAAACATGAAGCACATGGTGGAGAAGACAACCATCTAGCTACTGCTATGGACCCATAGTCCAAGGTAGACTACTCACTCATCGCTCCGGAGGCAAGCATGGCGATGAAGGAGACCTCCGGTGGCGATTCCCCTCTCCGGCAGGGTGCCGGGAAGAACTTCTGGACCCTCCCGATCTTCGGGTCGACGGCGGCGGCGGATCACGATGTATTCTGGAAAACTGATCGGGCCCTTAGGTTTTTCTTGTCGGGGGGTCCTTATAGGCGAAGGGGCGATGTCAGAGGTGGATCCAGGGGCTCTCACACAGGGGTGGCGCGGCCAGGGGCCAGGCCGCGCCGCCCCCTTGTGTGGGGCCCTGGTGGCCCCCCTCTGACACTTCTTCGGATCTCTGGAAGCTTCCGGGTAAAATATGACTTCAGGAACTTGTTTCGTCCAATTCCGAGAATATTTCCTGTGTATCACTTCTGAAACACAAAAACAGCATAAAACAGGAAACTGGCACTGTGGCACTTCGTTAATAGGTTAGTTCCGGAAAATGCATAAAAGTGCCACTAAGTGTAACGAAACAATAGGCAAATGGTGTAAAAACAAGCATGGAGCATCAAAAATTATAGATACGTTTGAGACGTATCAAGCATCCCCAAGCTTAACTCCTGCTCGTCCTCGAGTAGGTAAGTGATAACAAAGAATAATTTTTGAGGTGACATGCACCTACACAATCTTGATCATATATGCAAGCATTGGTGAGCTGGGATCAATAGAACTTAAAACATGGGCATGAAAGATATAATCATGACAATATGAACTTAGCAACCATGTTGTAAACATGCAAATGAACACAAACAAAAGATCATGATAATGAAACAATGAAAGTCAAACGTGTGTTCAAATCATAAGGAAAAAACATACAAATGGTTTTCAGCTTATCCTTCAAAGAGAGCAAAACATAAATGCATAGGACACCTCAAAGTTTAAGAGGGCGACTAGATACAAATAACTTAAGAACAAGTGAAACCAACAATATGAGTCAATCAATGAACTTTGGGACAATGCATATCACACTAAGAATGACAACTATGCTCTCTTAATGGTGCATAAAGAAAGAAGGTGGTGACTCAACATAAAAGTAAAAGAAAGGCCCTTCGCAGAGGGAAGCAGTGATTGCAAGTTTTATAACCTTCAAAAATTATGGTACTTACCGGCTTTGAGCTCTCATTGCCCCCATCATAAGCATCTTGAATGGTTAAAGTTAATGCGAGAACAATTATGATGCATATGCTTGACAAATCATAAGTTGAAAACCTCGTGTCCCGTGAATACGAGTACCCAAACCTCATGCTACTTTACTTAGAGTCCCAAGCAAGGCTCTTGTCATTGTAAGTATATGCATATCATTGAGAACCGCCAATGGGGTACCTCCGTGCCCGATGACATGGAACAAGCCCACACCAAAATGACAGGACAAGCAGACAATGAACACCTCGACATCTCTTTTATTTGCTATATTGTTTAGCTTTTTATTGTGAGATGCGTCGTCGAATGTTCACCATGGGTATGCTGCAAATTTCCACCATGAATTATGCATGGCTTAGATTGGCGGCCCGGCGTTTCCCTAACACATATAAAAACTCTATGATCCCTACAAGATTCCCAATTCATTTCACACCGCGGGCATCCATAAACAAAAGATCACGATATCAACTCAAAAAGAAGTGCAATGTTGAAAGCTTGCCCCATGAAAGCATGGCTGGGCTAGAATCCAACTTACAACTTGCAAGCATAACAACTCAACATAAGAGACCACAATGTCAAATTTTTAAGAACAGGAAAAAGTAAAGTGTGCCTTCCGGTTCGTGAGAGCTTTACTGACCGAATTTCGCATAACACTGGTAAGAGTTTAATTTGAAGAGAATATAAAAGCAAGTCAAATTTACTTGGAATAGCAAATTGCTAGTAGGTATGTATGGTGGACACAATGGAAAACTTTGGCTTTTAGGAGTTGGATGCACGAGTAGAGCTCATACTCAGTACAAGGCGAGGGCTAGCAAAAGACTGGGAGCGACCAACTAAGAGAGCAGTAATGGCCATAATCATGCAAAGCGACAAAGCGACATTAAAAGAAGCATACGATGGCATCAAAAGTCAAAAACTAAATGATCATGAAGGCTAATGGGGACTTTGTAAGAGTCTAACATGTGTGAGCATGCGCCAAGTCAACCCAAATAAAGCATCAAGGAGAAAACCAAAATAATGCTTCCATACAATAAAAACAACGCATGATTTTTTTCAAAGGCTCATTAAGCAATCTCAGTTATTTGAGACAAGTCATGCTACAGCAAAACAACTAAGCATACTATCAAAAAGACATCAAGCATGACATGAAAAAGCCTAAGCCGCAGTCTACACAAGCTCCTTCTTGTACCACTATTTTGCACAAAGCTTTTTCTCTTTTCCAACACCATTTGAAATTTTTATAAACACCTCTTTTGATGAAAACCAATGAAGATCAGAGGCAAAAATACACCTTGATGAAAAGATATGACAAGGTCTGAACGCAAATCAAGGCGAAAATGAAAACCAAAAGCAGTAGCAGAAAAAGTAGAACACTCGATTTTTAATAAGAGTGAAAACTAGAGCGTTCTTTGCAAATGAAAACGAGTACATCTCCTCCAAAGGAAATTTGTTGGGGTCCAACCATTTATTGCAGCAAACAAACAAACTAAACAAACTAAGAAAACTAAAACAACTGACGCTCCAAGAAAAACACATAGTGCATGAAGCAATAAAAATATAGTGTTTTGAAAGGTGACCTGATTTTTGCCGATGAAGAAGGGGTGCCTTGGGGGCATCCCCAAGCTTTGACGCTTGTACTTCTTGGATATTTCTTGGGGTGATGCATGGGCATCCCCAAGCTTGAGCTTTTGTCCATTCTTCAACTCATCTTATCATTCTCCAATCCCTACACTTGAAAACTTCCTTCATACAAAATTAAACACAATTCTATTAGCAACATTAGTGTAAGCATAAAATATATTCAACCTCTTTTAGCTTCAGGTTTCAACCCAAAACCACCACATATAAAGTATATACTACTGTAGCAACTTCCACAAGAGTTCCATGATCAAAAAGAACTCAAAAGAAAGCGATAAAGTGGCAAAAACAAATATTGGCAGAAATCTGTCAAAACTGGACAGCTGATAATGGACGAATTTTTGAGGGATTTTCTGTTGCTCAAATCAAAAAGTGTTAAACTAAGAAAAGTTTGGATATAACCTGGGGCATATGCACAAGAAATCTCAGGTCCAAAAGATAAACAGAGAATTTTCACGAATTTTTACGGTGCAGCACCAAAAACAGTTTCAGGACAGCAACATCCCCAAATCTTTACCTCACTCAAATTAGAGGCTTCTCTTGGCACAAAAACAAAATAAACAAGATAAGGAGCGGTCATTACAGTAGTAATGACTTCCAAGACTCAAATAAAATAAAAATTACTGAAAGAAAACATTGGGTTATCTCCCAAGAGTGCTTTTCTTTAACGCCTTTGAGCTAGGCGCAGAAAATTGCGAATCAAGTAATATCAAGAGATGAAGCATCAAGCTCATAATTTGCTCTAAGAATAGAGTCAAAAAGCAATTTCTTTCTTTTCCTAGGGAAGTGTTCCATACCTTTCTTTAGTGGAAATTGATACTTGATAGTGCCTTCCCTCATATCAATAATAGCACCTACAGTTCGAAGAAAGGGTCTTCCCAAAATAATAGGACATGAAGCATGGCATTCAACGTCCATAACAAGAAAATCAACGGGAACAAGGTTATTGTTAACCACAATAAGAACATCATTAATCCTTCCCAAAGGTTTCTTCTTAGCAACATCAGCAATAGGAACATCAAAATAACATTTTTCAAGCGGTGGTAAATCAAGCATGTCATAAATCTTTCTAGGCATGATGGAAATACTAGCACCTAGATCACATAAAGCATGGCAATCATAACCATTAACATGCATATCAATGATGGGTTCCCAACCATCTTCTAACTTCTTGGGAACAGAAGCTTTTTGCTTCAACTTTTCATCCCTAATCTTTATGAGAGCATTGGTAATATGCTTAGTAAAAGCAATATTTAAAGAACTAGAATTGGGAGTCAAAGCAAGCTTTTGCAAGAACAAAATTACTTCAGATATATTGCAGCCATCAACATCAAAATCATTAAAGGAAATAGAGCTATCATCTCCCACACTCTGAAAAATTTCAGCACTCTTTTGAGAAAAAGTTTTGGCAGTTTTAAGCTTTTTAACACAAGGAGTGGGAGTTTTCTCTACACCAATCAAAGTAAGAGGGTTGCTATCAGTAGGAGCAACATAATTAGAGGTAGTAATAGTATATACCTTCATCTCTCTAGCCATCTCATCTTCTCTTTCCCACCTGGCATGCAATTCCGCTAACAATCTAATATTTTTATCAATTCCAACTTGGGTAGCATTAGCGGCAGCAACAACATTGCTCACATTCACATCATTAGGAAACACTTTTAATTTCAGAAGTTCAACATCATGAGCAAGGCTATCAACTTTAGAAGCAAGAATATCAATTTTGCCTAACTTTTCCTCAACAGACTTGTTAAAAGCAGTTTGTTTACCGATGAAGTCCTTGAGCATTACCTCAAGCTCGGAGGGCGCGGCCCTAGTGTTGTTGTAGGAATTACCATAAGAGTTACCATAACCATTACCATTGGTAGAAGGATACATCCTATAATTGTTACTAGCAAAATTGTTCCTATAAGCATTGTTATTAAAATTGTTATTTCTAATGAAATTCACATCAACTTGCTCTTCTTGGGCAACCAGAGAGGCCAAAGGAACATTATTAGGATCAACATGAGTCCTATCATTAGCAAGCATAGCCATAATGGTATCAATCTTATCACTTAAGGAAGAGGTTTCCTCAACAGAATTTACCTTCTTACCTTGTGGAGCTCTCTCGGTGTGCCATTCAGAATAATTTACCATCATGTTGTCGAGTAGCTTTGATGCGGCGCCCAATGTAAGGGACATAAAAGTGCCTCTAGCAGCTGAATCAAGTAGGTTCCTTGAAGAAAAATTCAGTCCTGCATAAAAATTTTGGATAATCATCCAAGTAGTCAGTCCATGAGTGGGGCAATTCTTTACCATAGATTTCATTCTTTCCCAAGCTTGAGCAACATGTTCATTATCAAACTGAGTAAACTTCATAATATTGTTGCGCAAAGATATAATCTTAGCAGGAGGATAGTATCTACCAATAAAAGCATCCTTACACTTAGCCCATGAATCAATACTATTCTTAGTCAAAGACAGCAACCAATCTTTAGCTTTTTCCTCTCAAAGAAAAAGGAAACAACTTGAGCTTAATAATATCACTATCAACATCCTTATATTTCTGCATCTCACATAGCTCAACAAAATTGTTGAGATGAGCTGCAGCATCTTCAGTACTAGCACCAGAAAATTGCTCTTTCATAACAAGGTTCAATAAAGCAGGCTTGATCTCATAAAAGGTGGTAGCAGGAACAGGTGGTGCAATAGGAGTGCAGATAAAATCACTATTGTTCGTGCTAGCAAAGTCACACAACTTGGTGTTTTCAGGAGTACCCATTTCAGCAAAACGAAAGTAAACAAGTAAAAACAGCTACCAAGGATTCTAATTTTTTTGGGTTTTTGATATAAAAAGCAAAGCAGGTAAAATAAATAAAGTAAAGCAAAACAAATAACAAAGTAAAGAATGTGTGTGCGAAGAACTCCCCTCGCAGAAGTCTTCTCTCTTCCTTCCCCGGCAACGGCGCCAGAAAAATAGCTGCTACTCGTGTGGTGACGTGGGAGCAGTGAGTCCTTATGCGTGGTGATGACCAGCCCGTTGGGAACCCCAAGAGGAAGGTATGATGAGTGTAGCAGCAAGTTTTCCCTCAGTAAGAAACCAAGGTTTAATGTCGATCTTGAAGAGGAGAGACGGTGACGACTGAAGGTGATGCAGACTGGCTTAGTAACACTTCAACAAGGGCGCCGTTAACGATACTTGTTGACTCGTCTTCGGCCAGTAGCAACGCGGAACCTGCACACACACAAACAAATACTTTGTTCCCAACTTGCGATGAGGTTGTCAATCTCACCGGTTTGCTTGAAACAAAGGTTATGAGCGTATCGAGTGGAAAACAGTAGAGTATATGCGAGTAAAGTAAACAGTGCGGGAAAAGTAAACAGGTGATTGCAATATGATTAAAATAGGACCGGGGTCCACAGTTCACTAGTGGTGTCTCTCCATAGATAAAATAACATGCTGGGTAAACAAATTACAGTTGGGCAATTGATAGAATAAAGATAACATGATATGTTAAGAAGATCACTATGAGATTTACTCTGGGCATTACAACAAAATACATAGACCGCCATCCAACTGCATCTATGACTAATAATCCACTCCCGGGGATATCAATCCGAACACCCTAGAAGTATTAAGTTGCGAACAACAGATAATTGCATTAAGCAAAGTGTGTAATGTAAACAAAGCATATGCCCTTGAGCATATGAATGTTGTTTTCTCCCTAGTAGCAACAGCACATCTACCACCTTAGAGGTTTCTGTCACTCCCCCAGGTGAAATAGAGACATGAACCCACTATCGAGCATAAATACCCCCTCTTGGAGTCACTAGCAACTACTCGACCAAGATAGCTACTAACAACGGAGAGCATGCAAGATCATAAACAACATAGAGATAACAAAAGATATAATTCAGTACAGCAACTTAATCATAAACACCAATATTCATCGGATCCCAACAAACCAACATCATAGAATTACATAACGGTGATCTCAATCATGTATGGCAGCTCATGAGATCTAAACATGAAGCACATGGTGGAGAAGACAACCATCTAGCTACTGCTATGGACCCATAGTCCAAGGTAGACTACTCACTCATCGCTCTGGAGGCAAGCATGGCGATGAAGGAGACCTCCGGTGGCGATTCCCCTCTCCGGCAGGGTGCCGGGAAGAGCTTCTGGACCCTCCCGATCTTCGGGTCAACAGCGGTGGCGGATCGCGATGTATTCTGGAAAACTGATCGGGCCCTTAGGTTTTTCTCGTCGGGGGGTACTTATAGGCGAAGGGGCGATGTCAGAGGTGGAGCCAGGGGCTCTCACACAGGGGTGGCGCGGCCAGGGGCCAGGCCGCGCCGCCCCCTTGTGTGGGGCCCTGGTGGCCCCCCTCCGACACTTCTTCGGATCTCTGAAAGCTTCCGGGTATAATATGACTTCAGGAACTTGTTTCGTCCAATTCCGAGAATATTTCCTGTGTATCACTTCTGAAACACAAAAACAGCAGAAAACAGGAAACTGGCACTATGGCACTTCGTTAATAGGTTAGTTCCGGAAAATGCATAAAAGTGCCACTAAGTGTAACGAAACAATAGGCAAATGGTGTAAAAACAAGCATGGAGCATCAAAAATTATAGATACGTTTGAGATGTATCAGCCCGAGGGCCACTGCATGATGGCATCGCACAATGACGGAAACGAGAACGACGGTCAAAACCAGGCAGACAGCGGCCGCCAAGTGGTCACACATGACCAGATCCGGTTCGCAAGAAGGGTCTATGCGGGCGAGGTAAACTTCAGTCCCAACCCAAGCCCAAGCGATCTGGCTGCACTCCGTTTCGTCGTCCAGGAGCAGAAGGACCAAATCAGTGCTGACAGGCGAGTACTGGAACGGCGAAGAGAGGAGGCCGATGCGTCCAGCAGAAGACGGGCCGAAAGATCGTCCCACTACTCATCAAGCGTCCAGCACAGGTCAAGATCACGCACCCAGCCAGGGCCTGACATGCACAACATCACCCGAAACCTAGAGGCAGAGTTCAATGAAGCCGACTTGATGCCGAAGACCAAGGAAGCAGCGATCATGGCCGCGGCAGCATACATTGCCGTGAACGCATCTAACGGTGACGAGCATATGCGACACCTGCGAAATTTAGCGCTCGAAGGAGTAAGGGTGCTACAAGGCACGCCTGGCTTAGTACATGGCACGACGACAACAAGAGTCGCCCCACCGCCGGAGCAAGCCAGGCACCCAGCACCGGCGCCAGCTGTAGCGCCTCGGACGCAAGCGGTCGAACCTGTCAACGGAGAGCTTCGGCACGGTCTGGCCCAGCATAGAGTCGACCAGGGGCGAGCACGGCGCGAGGCTGAAACGTTCGGCGGGCCCAGCGATGGACTATGCGGGGCAGAATGCTTTAGCCTCCTGATCCGTTCCACACCATTGCCGAAAGGGATCAAACTCAGCGACGGCATAGTCAAATTCAACGGGCAGCAGGATCCCCGAATTTGGCTAGACGACTTCATAACCGCTGTCAAAATCAGCGGCAGATCTAGGGACAACGCCCTTCAGTTGTTATCGCTGTACTTAAAGGATAACGCAAGGGCATGGTTGAACAATCTCGCCCCAGATAGCATCTGCTCCTGGGAAGAGTTTCGGCAAGCGTTCATCGCAAATTTCCGAGGCACCTCACGACGACCCACGTCATTCGAAGAACTCCGCCTATGCGTGCAGAGAACCGGAGAGAACCTGAGATCATACATCTCACGGTGGATCAGCCTCTGGAACACGACGGAAAACATCTCACCCGAAAGGGCCATCGACGCCTTTCGGGATGGCCTCTTTCGACGCGACTTTAAGGAAGAGCTAGGACGCTGCAAGCCTAGAACCATCGACCACCTCATGAGTTTGGCGAACGAATGGGCCGATGGCGAAGACTCCATCTCGGCTCCCAGAAGCCGCCGTCGGTCAGCAGAACGCGACGTCGATGCGAAGGACCAGTTCCATCCCGGATCCCGGAAGAAAGGTCACCGAAGCCGCTACGACAACACGGAGAACGTAGACATGGTAGCAGCTGGCTACGTGCACGAGGACCGCGACGACAATCGCGACTTACCGCAAAGAGGAAACACTTACTACGGCAGTAGCAGCCGTGATTCGAAACCCAATAAGGAGTGGCGTCGCCGGCAACCACAGCTGTCGGCAGAGGAGATGCTTGATAGCGGATGCCCAAGGCACACGTACCTCGACAAGGACGGAGTACGAAAACCTGCACACCTCCTCATCGAGTGCAGGGAATTCCTCCGTCTCAATCGGGCACTTCAGGAGAGGATGAATGTCGAGCAACCAGTGGCAGGGGCGATAGCCTACAATGCTCCACCGCCACCGCCAAACCCACCAGCAAACGTCATACAGCAAAGCCACGAGGCCGCTACGATCCAGCAAGTCGAGCAGCGACAACCGGCCAACGAGGAAGAAGAGTTCCCACCGCCAAGAGGTTTCGTGCCCATGATTCAGAGGGGGCGCCCGACGAACAAAGTCCAGCGAAAACGCGCGAGAGAAGTGTTCCATGCCGAACACGCGCCACCGGCCACTCCCGAATATCTGAATTGGTCAGAACATCCGATCGGTTTCGATCGGTCAGATCACGCACCGAAGATCCCACGCCCAGGACACCATGCACTGGTTCTCGAAGCACAAATAGGAGGTTTCACCTCGAAAAAGGTGTTCATGGATGGAGGCAGCAGCCTGAACCTCATCTACGCAGACACACTGCGAAAGATCAAGATCCCACTGCACAATCTCCTGCCAACGGAGACTTCCTTCCACGGAATCGTCCCAGGGAAGCCGACGTACCCATTGGGGGCAATACACCTCGACGTCATCTTCGGCACTCCAGCAAACTTCAGAAAGGAGAAGATCGAATTCGAGGTGGTCGACTAGCCCTCTCAGTACCATGCTATCCTCGGGCGGCCAGCGTTCGCTCGATTCATGGCGGTACCCCACTACGCCTACCTCAAATTGCGGATGCCCACAAATAGAGGAGCACTGACGATCAGCGGCAGCATCGCACGATCAGAAAACTGCGACAAGGAATTCAACAGCATGTCCCAGACTTTTGGGGTACACGAAGAACTGCACCACATTCGGGAAGCTACAGTCATGGACATCGACCCGCCGGCGCAGCAGAACGCCCCAGAGCTGTCTTTCGATGCCACCAAAGACAACCGAGAGCACCAGATTCACCCGACGGACCCAACTAAGACGGCGCGGGTGTCGAACACTCTCTCTCCCGCATAGGAAAGCGCGCTCGTCGAGTTCCTCCGTGAGCACTGGAGGATGTTCGCTTGGTGTCCAGCAGATATGCCAGGCATCCCCAGGGAACTCGCCGAGCACGAGCTTAAGATATTTCCAAACGCGAAACCGGTCAAGCAGTCTATGCGTCGGTATAACCCAGAGAAGGCCAAGTCGATGGGTGAAGAAATCAATCGCCTCCTAGAAGCCAAATTCATCAGAGAAATCAAGGAGGCAACGTGGCTCTCGCCACCGGTCATGGTGGAAAAGAAGGACACTAAGATCTACAGGATGTGCATAGACTTCACAGCCTTAAATAAGCACTGCCCGAAGGATTACTTCCCCCTGCCCCGAATCGACCAGATCATCGATTCCACGGCAGGATGCGAACGTCTCTCGTTCCTCGATGCGTACTTCGGGTATAATCAGATACGGTTGAAAGTGGAAGACGAGGACAAGACGGCGTTCATCACCCCGCACGGGGTATACTGCTACATGACGATGCCCTTCGGGCTCAAGAACGCCGGAGCCACCTATCAACGGTGTATGCAGGCGTGCCTGAGGGAACAAATCGGCCGCAACATCGAAGTATATGTCGACGACATTGTCATCAAGACCGCGAAAGCAGATAGCCTGCTCGACGACCTTCGATAAACCTTCGCCAACCTCGACAAATATAGCATCAAGCTTAACCCGAAGAAATGCTCTTTTGGGGTACCCACTGGCCAACTGCTGGGATATCTAATCTCTGAGAGAGGCATCGAAGGCAACCCAGAGAAGATACAGGCAATCATCAACATGCAGTCTCCGAAGACGCTTCGACACGTCCAGCAGTTGACAGGTCGGCTCGCAGCGCTTAGCCGCTTCATCAGCAAGCTTGGCGAAAAAGCGCTCCCTTTTTATCGGCTGCTCCAGAAAACAGACAACTTCACGTGGACCGAAGAGGCGCAATCCGCGTTCGAAGATCTCAAGCGCCGTCTATCAACCTCCCCAGTTCTCGTCACGCCTCGAGAAAAAGAGCCCATGTTGCTATACATTGCGGCTACGAATCAAGTCGTCAGTTCAGTGCTTATGGTCGAACGCGCAGAAGAGGGCAAAGAGCACGGCGTACAGAGACCCGTGTACTACCTGAGCGAAGTTTTGTCACCAACCAAGCAAAGATACCCCCATTATCAGAAGTTGGCATACGCCATATACATGACGGGGAAGAAACTGCCACACTATTTCGAGTGCCACTCCATCATAGTAGTGGCCTCGAATCCTGTCTCCAGCATCCTCAATAACCCAGACGCCACAGGGCGTGTCTCGCTATGGGGAATCACGCTAGGACCCTGGGAAATCACATACCAGCGCCAATCCGCGATCAAGTCACAGGTCCTACCGGATTTCATAGCCGAATGGACAGAAGCTCAGATGCCCGAGCTCCCAGACCTGTCGAACAGCTGGACCATCTTCGTCGACGGGTCCAAGCGGGTTTCGGGGGCAGGGGCAGGAGTGGTCCTGGTGTCTCCGCAAGGGGACAGGATGCGCTACATCCTCCGCATGCGCTTCCCGAATCCCTCCAACAACGAGGCAGAATATGAAGCCGTCCTTCACGGCATGCGCATGGCGAAGGCCTGCGGGGCCACCCGCATCAAGATTCATGGGTACTCGAACCTCATCGCCCAACAAGTCATGAAGGAGTGCGACGCAACCTGCGCGAACATGATCGCATATCGTGCCATGTACGACAAGCTCGAAGGCGAATTCAAGGGCTGCGAAGTAACGCACATCGGCAGGGAAAGCAATGAGGAGGCAGACAACCTGGCCAACGTCGGCTCAAGGTGCCTACCAATACCGCCCGGAGTCTTCTTCGAAGAGATATTCGAACGTTCCGTCAAGATCAAGCCAGCAACTGACCCGGCGTTATCAACACGCCCGGGGGCTCGATCGGCCAATATCGCCCCGGTAGCAGGAGCAGCAGACCTCCCGAAGGATGTAGCCGCGGTCATGCTCATCGAAGCAACATGGACAAAACCATACTTGACATACCTAACGCGGGGCGAGCTCCCAGAAGATCCCATCCATCGCCGACAAGTCATGCGGCGCTCCAAGGCCTTCACGATAATCAACGGGGAACTCTACAAGCGCAGCACCACAGGAGTGCTCCAACGGTGCATAGCACAGGAAGATGGGATTGCTCTCCTCCGGGAAATCCACGAAGGAACCTGTGGACACCACGCTTGCAGTCGAACCCTCGTGGCCAAGGCTTTTCGATCCGGGTTCTACTGGCTATCCGCCCTTTACGATGCCAGGAACATCGTCCAACACTGCGAAGCATGCCAGTTCTTCGCCACCAAGCCGCACGCGCCGGTGTCCGAACTGCACACCATCCCTGTGGTCTGGCCCTTCGCACAATGGGGGCTCGATCAAGTGGGGCCTCTCCCCAAGTCATCCAGAGGAGGTCATACCTACCTCCTAGTCGCAGTGGACAAGTTTTCCAAGTGGATAGAGGCTGTTCCGGTCACCAATCAAGAGGCGACCACGGCAGTCAAATTCTTCGAGTCCATCGTCTACCGATACGGCATCCCGCACAACATCATCACCGACAACGGCACCAACTTCACTTCGGGCGAATTCCAGGACTTCGCCAAAAACCTTGGCATCAAGCTCAAGTACGCTTCGGTGGCGCACCCCAAGTCTAATGGACAAGTTGAAAAAGCCAACGGACTTGTATGCGGAGGCCTGAAGAAGTGACTGCTTCGACCCCTCAAGCGCGCAGCAGGAGCCTGGGTCGAGGAGCTGCCGTTAGTACTATGGAGCCTGCGAACAACGCCCAACTCCTCGACAGGCTACACACCCTTCTTCTTGCTTTTCGGAGCAGAAGCAGTGCTACCCACGGACGTGCGCTACAGCGCGCCCCGCATCGCCGCCTACATCGAGGAAGATGTGGACAAGGCGTTAGCAGACGCCCAAGACCTGCTGGACGAAGCTCGAGACGTCGCCCTCGTTCGATCGGCGGTCTACCAGCAGAGCCTCCGCAACTACCACAGCAGACGGGTACGCGGACGCTCTTTCGAGCCGGGCGACCTTGTGCTCCGGCTCAAGCAGACAAGCACATCGAAGCTGGAACCACCTTGGGAAGGCCCGTATCTTGTCCACGAGGTCATCCCGGGAGGAGCATATCGTCTACGGAACCCGAAGTCAGGGAAAGACGTAGATAACCCATGGAACGCCGCGCAATTGCGCCGCTTCTATCCTTAGCTAGCAAAGCTGTCTCCTCTACCCCCTCTAATATGTAATCAAGTGTCGGCAGCAGTCCGCACCCAACATTGTGCCTTCGGCACCAAGCAATAAAGTTCAAGTTCCTCACTTGATGATTCAACGTATTTGCATACCCACGCTCGGGGGCTAAGCCTTTCGACCCATGCTCGGGGGCTCAGCCTTTCGACCTACGCTCGGGGGCTTCGACCCGCGCTCGGGGGCTAAGCCCTTCGACCCATGCTCGAGGGCTTCGACCCACACTCGGGGGCTCAGCCTTTCGACCCACGCTCGGGGGCTCAGCCTTTCGACCCACGCTCGGGGGCTCAGCCTTTCGACCCACGCTCGGGGGCTTCGACCCACGCTCGGGGGCTAAGCCTCTCGACCCACGCTCGGGGGCTTCGACCTACGCTCGGGGGCTTCGACCCGCGCTCGGGGGCTAAGCCCTTCGACCCACGCTCGAGGGCTTCGACCCACGCTCGGGGGCTCAGCCTTTCGACCCATGCTCAGGGGCTCAGCCCTTCGACCCACGCTCGAGGGCTTCGACCCACGCTCGGGGGCTCAGCCTTTCGACCCATGCTCGGGGGCTTCGACCCACGCTTGGGGGCTAAGCCTCTCGACCCACGCTCGGGGGCTTCGACCTACGCTCGGGGGCTTCGACCCGCGCTCGGGGGCTAAGCCCTTTGACCCACGCTCGAGGGCTTCGACCCACGCTCGGGGGCTCAGCCTTTCGACCCACGCTCGGGGGCTCAGCCTTTCGACCTACGCTCGGGGGCTTCGACCTTATGCTCGGGGGCTCAGCCTTTCGACCCACGCTCGGGGGCTCAGCCTTTCGACCTACGCTCGGGGGCTTCGACCCACGCTCGGGTCCTCAGCCTTTCGACCTACGCTCGGGGGCTTCGACCTATGCTCGAGGGCTGCGTTCTCTCAACATATGTGTGGGGATTTCTCGCCCTCCCAACCTACGCTCAAGATCTCCGCCCTTTCGCCACAGACGAATACGACGCGTGCACACAATACATACACAGAGTAAAGATACAAGCACAGCTTAGGGCTAGTTCATGGTGCCACGGCACCCTGGCTTGCTCTCTGCCGATCACTTTCGACGATAATCTGTCGAGCGATGCAGTCGCCAGTACTTCTACAAGCAGCGTAGTGGTGCTCCATATCATAGCGGCCACTGGGCGACGGAGGAAGAGTCTTCAGAAGCTCCAGGTCGATCTCAGGGTAGTGAGCACGCACGAAGGCAAGCGCGACCACAGCTCCGGAGCGCAAGTGCTCCCGGACGAAGGAATACAAAGCATTCCCATTCTCGAATCGATCGAGCAATGCCGGTAGGCCTTCGGGCTGATTGTTCAACGGGAACATCGCCTGATGCACCAGCGCGAGTGCGCTCCGGCTCGTCTCAGACAACGCACTAGCTTGAGCAATCCTATCCTGAAGGAGTGTCAGTTTCATTGCTTTCGACCGATCAGCCCAGAAGTTGTCAGCAACAGAGTTGGCATGTGTCTGAGCAGCAACAAGATGCGCGTTCACGCGCCGGGCTTCAGCAGCACTATCGAGGCACACATCTGCGAAGAGGGTCCGAAGATCAAATTCTGCACAACCAAGGCACAATACAGAGTGAAAGAGGTCTAGAGACTCACACTTCAGAGATTTTCCAAGGTTATCGACCTCGTCAAGAAGAAACTTCTCGCAGTCCGCAGCACGCGACGCCTTCGACAGAGCGACGTCGACCTTGGCAGTAACCACCTTCAGTTGACGCTGCGTACTTTGGAGTTGGTCGCGCAACGATCGAATTAGCGATAGTTCGCCTGAGGAAGGAGTCCTTCGTTCAACGGCACCAGAAGTACTGCTAACCGTCTCGTACGAAACAGGCCAGGTACCATAAACCATCGAAGGATCCTGCACGAGGATTTGAACATCACATGCAAGCATTCGGCAACCAAATGACAAGCAGATAAACATAACAAAGGAGCAATTTTTACACCAGAAAGAAGCCATAGTCAGGATTATCGCCCTCGGCATAAGACAACGAAAGCTAATTACAAGTGGGCGAGAAGCATTGCTCGCACTACGCTGAGCTACCAGCCTTGCTAGACGGTGCGCCAGATGCACCATGCCTCCGAGCCCTCGCCGCTGCACGCTTCTCATTCCGATCGGCCAGAAAGCTCGTCATTCGAGCAGCCAGTTCACGAGCACGGGCAACATAAGTCTTGGCGGACTTGTCGCGTCCGTCCTTATCTTTCGGGTACGTGCTCGTGACCTTGTCAGCGTCAAACTCCACGTCGTGCATCATCATCATGGAGAAGACAGACTTGGAGCCAATAGTTACCTGTCGGCGTACCGCGGCAAGTAAAGGGTCTTCACCGTCTGCCTTCACTTCCAGAGCTTCGAGGATCCCCGCCATAGTGTCGCTCGTCGAGTCAGGTACAGACGTATCCCGAACACGAACAAGTGTTGACCACACCCGCGCTAGGAGGTTAGCAACCTCTCGACTCAGGCGTTCGACGACGCCGACACTGGATTCGATTCCAGCGGGCTCCTTCATAGCTCCGGCATCCAATTCGGCAGCAGTTACAAGTGAGAGCAAACCACCAGGTCAACAATGGGACTGTTCGGTATGAAAAATAATCCAGACAAAGCCCAAGAACTCACCACGCAAGGCACCAAGCGAAGTTTGCAGGCGCTGGTGTAGCTCTCCTTCTTTCATTTCAGCGTCCAGGCGGCTTTTCTTCGCACGCTCTTGAGCTTCAGACGATTCGACCTTCAGGCGGGCGATTTCGTCGTTCAGCTCAGTGACTTTAGCCTTCAAACCCGAATTCTCAGTGGCAAGGTGATCCAGCTGAGATTTCAGGGAAGTCTTGTCAGCAGCAGCCTGAGCTCCGATCCCTAAACATTAACAGGGTGTCATCAGAAAAAGAAACGTCATACACAAAGCAACATTTTACAAGTAAGGTGGCAGTACTCACGATGAGTTTCGTCGAGCTGATCGGACAGCTTTCGGTTCTCTTCCTCTAAGGCGAAGAAGCTCCTATAAAGCTTCGACAGGTCCCTAACAACGGGCTAAAGAAGGCAAGGCAGAAGGTTAACCGTCGAGTCATAGTTTGGAGGGCAAGCCTAAGTGTAAACACTTAGACTCACCCTCGGGGGCTACTAATGGTCAAACACGCGAAGCACAAACGGAAAATCTTCGAACTCACATGGTTGCTAGGACCAGAAGGTCCGTCAGACGAGGAGACAAGCACAAACTCATGTTCTGACGCCTTCTTCTTTGAGGAGGTCGAAGGCTTTGTCGGAGCGGCTTCGGGGGCGGCAACATCGGCAGCCCTCTCCTGAGAGTCTGCAGTTTGTTCGAGGGCGTCGTCGTGGGGTCGGACCTGGTATTGGTCTTGATCCCCCGGACAGGTTGACGTTTCCTCGATAGAAGACCTGAAACAAATATCGATGTTAGAATTAGACAATCAAGTTGAAACGAGACCACATGATGTGCGAAGGAAAACTTACGATGCGTCGATCCCGAACTTCGGAAGGGTTTTCCTCTCCGTTCGAGGAGGAGGACGATGGCTCAAAGGCGAAGCGGGGATCGCACTGTTGCCTTCATCACCCGAAGTAAAACGGGTGTCATCAGGGTCCTCCGAATCTTCGACAACATCCGCAACTCGTTGTCTCTTCGGAGCCCTCGGTGGCGACGGAGCAGCGGAGGTAGATTCCTCCAGAACTTCGGCAAAGTCACGCCCCGGATATTCGCCCATCTCGGGCTGGGGCGGATAGCATCGAGCTATGTCAATTACCTGCACAAGGATGAGGATGGCATTTGACACTGGACGATTTGGTTAAGAAATAAGGAAGACATTCGACTAAGAGCAAGATCATACCTCAGTGCGGGGAAAGGCCTTGCTAAAGGCTACGGCGCCGAAGATCTTCAGCACGGGATCCTTCTTCTTGATGTTCGTGACGGTGCGTACGCACTCGTCGATTTCGGCCTCGTGCAGCTCGTCCTGGGAGATGCGAGTCGAGTCTCGGCGATCGCTGTAATCCCACATGCAGTGGGCTCGAGCAGCAAGCGGCTGGATTCGACGCTCAATGAAGGTTCGGATGAGCTGGATCCCTGAAAGCTCCTTCTTCGGAGTAGCTCAAAGCTGTTGGATCTTCTCCATCAGCGGCTCTGTAGTCTTCAGCTCCTCGTCCGAAAGGTCGTGCCTCCAGGAGACGCGAGGTCGAAGAACGCCGGTGGGATGGAATTCCTCAAGTCCGAAGTTTTCGCCGTCGGAGGATTTGTCCTTGGCGTAGTACCACTTCGTCCTCCACCCGGGATTGTTTTTGGGCGTTTGGAGGTTGAAATACTCGACGTCCGGGCGCACTTGGACGCCGAAACCGCTGGTTTGATAGGGCAGAGGGTGCCGAATCACGAAGATTCGGCGCCACAGTGCCCAGTGGGGTTCGATCCCCAGGAAGCACTCACAGAGCGTGATAAAGCACGCAATGTGAAGAATGGAATTGGGATTCAGGTCGTGGAGCTGAATCCCATAAGCGAAAAGAAGACCGCGGAGGAAAGGATGCGGGGGAAAAGACAGGCCCCGCAGCAGGAAAGCGATAAAGATTACCCGGAATCCGAGGGGTGGCCGGGGAACGATCTCCGGACCGGCGGCGAGTGATTCCGCCGGCGCGTTCTTCAGCAGGCCCATCTTCTCGGCCTGGGTCAACTCCTTGTTCCCGACCTTGGACTGGACCCAGCGGCCAACACCGGAGCCTTCGGCGTCGGCCGTCTTGGCCTTCTTGGCGGCGGCGACGGCACCGGCGGCGGTGGAGCTCCTCTTACCCATGGCCTCAGGGCGCAGCGAGGGTTGCGGAAATGGAGGAGAGAAAGTGGAGCTACAGGAGCAATGCGCGAGGAAGAAGACGGTGGCGGCGGAGTAGGACGGACTGTTACCCTGCCACCGTTATTTATTTCATCTCTGGGATTCGGCGTCAGATCTCAACCGTCCACGGCGAAGTGGAAACGGCTGAGCTGATCTAGCCGTCCACGTGTCAGCACAAGGGCACCGCGGCGTCCACTACGCACGGTAATCAAGGAAACCGCGCCAGTTATTTCTCACCCACGCGCGGGACGTGCGGTCCAATTCTGTCAACGGCCGAGACGCGCGGCCGGGGGGCCCACCATACGTCTAGTCCTGGCAGGGCCAGGTCACTCCTGCAGAAGATGATGTGACGACTCGACGAGGCATATCATCAGCGATGACGCGTTTCTTCGGGTAGGTTGATTCTTTCTGACTTAAAGGGCAAAGATTGGCGAAAGATCTTTCGAGTCTCAAAGGTACGTACCTCTTGCACTCAGACGGCCTTTCGACTGGGTTTTCTTCGAGGTTCTTTCTGCTCCTCTCTTCTGTGCCGTCCGAATATATACAGAGCTTTTTGACGACTTTGTCTCTTGCCCCTACGAGGGAATTTTTGGGTCGAAATTGTATTCGAATCGCCTTTCGGGCCAGCAGCGCCTTTGAGATATTCGAGGTAGGACTTCGGTCCCTCGAATTGCTTCTTTCGGGCCAGCAGCGCCTTCGAGATATTCGAGGTAGGACTTCGGTCCCTTGAATTGCTTCTTTCGGGCCAGCAGCGCCTTCGAGATATTCGAGGTAGGACTTCGGTCCCTCGAATTGCTTCTTTCGGGCCAGCAGCGCCTTCGAGATATTCGAGGTAGGACTTCGGTCCCTCGAATTGCTTCTTTCGGGCCAGCAGCGCCTTCGAGATAGTCGAGGTAGTACTTTGGTCCCTCGAATTGCTTCTTTCGGGCTAGCAGCGCCTTCGAGATATTCGAGGTAGGACTTTGGTCCCTCGAATTGCTTCTTTCGGGCCAGCAGCGCCTTCGAGCTATTTGAGACTGCTAAATCATCCTCTTCGAACCTTTCTTTCGGGCTATCAACGCTCCTCAATCAACATGCCCGAATCTTGGTGGCAATATACCAGTTCGGATGCCGTATGTCAAATACGAAGGTAAGTCCACGGTTCGCAACACTGGATGGCCCGGTATTCGTATCAGACGCGCTCTGCCGGAAATTTTCCATACCTACGGTATGAAGCTTGCACCGATGGACGCATCGGGTGCCTCACAAATGAACTGGGCTCCGACCTGGTAAGGCCAACGCGGCTCAGGTCGGGGTAGCACCAGCCCACGCGGGTTCGAGTCGGGGGACTCGAATCTGAGTAAGCTAACCGCATGTCTTTACAACAATGCAATTAACTGAGACCCGGCGTGAGTCTCAGGCCGGTTATGCGCATCCCTCTGCAAACCCAACTTAACACTTTCGAGGCTCTGAATGAGAGTGGCTCGAGAGTCTCGTATCAAAACAAGCATACTACTCAAATGACCTCTGTACATGTGCAGCTTTGCAGGCCAAGTGCTCATATCGAGGGCAGCTGTGAAGATTTTCGGGAGGAGTCCCTGTCATAGTCTTCGGCTATCCCAGGCACTCGGGGGCTACTGACGAAGGAATGACAAACGGGCCCCCGATATTCGCCTACCTGGTTTTCGGTCCAGGAAGGGTGTCTCACGGAAGGCTTTCGAGGCCTATCAAGGCAGTGGCCTGGCGCGGCCCAGGAGCAATACTTGGTGCACAAGCAAGATTTCGAGGAGTCCAAGTTAGGCTAGGCCCCGGTTGATCCGATCTGTACTTGGCTTGAGAGACACTCCTAAGACCTAGCCTTAACTTATAAAAGGCTGGGAGGGAGGTCTCGAAACCCTAGACACTTTTCCACCCACCTCACGCCGGAGCGCTCGACAACTTAGAGCTCTCTATTTTTGGCTAGATCCAATCTACGCCGCCATTGTAACACCATCATCACAACCACACCATCAATACAAAGTCAGACAAGCAGGACATAGGCCTTTTACCTTTCGAGGGGGCTGAACCTGGGTAAATCCTCGTGTCCCTCTGCTTTCGTCTGATCGCCGTCGAGTTCGCCAGGTCCCAATACGCTTCCTAGATCGAAAGCCCTTCGACATGGGCATTGCCGGGGATAAACCTCGTCACGCGTTGTACAACACAAGAATCACTGGTGACATTTGTTATTAATCGTAGGTGAACTTTTTAGTTGCAGTGGGACCTCCACCAACCACATATATCATACCATGGTCCCACTGCCCACCATCCTAGGGCAACAACCATTTCGGTTGAAACCACTACTTCATATTAATTATAAAAAGAGAACCTTTTGCTTTTAGTTATAGTAGTGATACGACATATATATAGCTTTGTAAGTAATTTGATAAAATACTTCAAAGGCATGGGCAAGAGTGAACTTTCCTTCTTGACTGCAAGATTATGCAATTCAATATCTTCGATACATAAGAAATCCCAATTCTGAAATAGCAGCATCATCTGGTAGGGATGATGTTAGAAAACTGCAATATGATATGGATAAATATGCCATGCATCGCTCTAAGCATACCTAACCCCGATGAATTGTTATTATTGAGTTTTAGTGACTTTTTTGTGACGTGTTGCACTTTTAAGTTCAATTGCACACACACAAGGTTGTTATGGGTTTTAAGTTAGTTGACTATCTTTCATAAGCAACAGAATAAATCTTAAACAAGAGTTATTGTGTTAAGGTTTACCATGGTTGGTGGTTATTGCAAAAGATTAGTACTAAGGTGAGGACTTGAAAGTAATACTTTTAAGTTGTATCATAAGATTATACACATTTAGTAGATCAGGAGCATGTAAACTTAAAGCAGACAATACATGGTTAAGTTCAGGGTTGGCAATAATCTTAACATGCATAAGTAATTATTTACATCAGCGCATAAGAATTGGTGTGATGCTTATTTGATATGTTCTTAAAAAGAATAACTTTAGAAGAACATATTTCTTAATGGATATTTAGTAAATGAATTCATTTTTAGTTATTTATTTTCTAAGAACATTAGAGTAGTTTAATAAAACTTATCTTCCTTAATTATTAGTTGTTAGGGTTTGAATTCACAATTTTAAATGATTACCAAAATTTAAATTAAATATAAATCTTAATTAAACAATTTTAAATTAGTGGATTATAGTTGAAAATACAGTTTAAACATAAATTAATGCTTATTTAAGATTTTTTCCTAAATTTTATCATTTAACAAAAATAGTTTTAGGATTTAAGTCATGTTTTGAATGATTTAAAATTGACTAAAAAGTTTTAAATTTACTTTAATGAAAAAATAGAGGAATAATAATTTAGAGTTAATAAATTATTTAAATCACAAATTAATATTCACCTAGGATCTTGAAGGGAATATGCCCGAGAGGCAATAATACAGTGGTTATTATCATATTCCATGTTTATGATAAATGTTTATTTCTCATGCTAGAATTGTATTAATCAGAAACATTAATACTTGTGTGATTAATAAACTAAAAGGTTCCTAGTAAAGCCTCTCTTTTATACTAGCTCGTTGATTAACCGATGATCAAGGTTTCCTGATCATGAACATTGGATGTTGTTAATAACGGGGTCATATCATTAGAAGAATGATGTGATGAACACTCACACCCATAGTATGAATAGCAATACGATCAAGTCATCAAGTTCATTGCTATATCAAACTCATACGAAATAGTTCTAATCCTCAGACCATGAGATCATGTTAATCACTGATGCCGGAAGAGTGCTTTGATGATATCAAACGTCACACCGTTACAGGGTGATTATAAAGGTTGATTTGGGTATTCTGAAAGTATTAGTTGAGGCTCATGGATCAAGAGTGGAATTTGTCCGACCCGATGACGGGAAGATATTCTCTGGGCCCTTCTCGGTGATATTGCATTGGAATCGCTTGCAAGCATGTGACTAGGTCACGGGAATGCATTATCATGAAACGAGTAAAGAGACTTGTTGGGAACGAGATCGAACTAGGTATGGTTGATACCAAATGATCGGATCTCGGACAAGTAATAATATCGCGAGACAAAAGGAATTAACTATATTCGTTATTGGTTCACACGATCACTAGTTCATCGTTGAGTAAGTGGGAGTCATCATGGATTTCCAGATCCCGCTGATGATTATTGATCGGAGAGGAGTCTCGATCATGTCCACGTTATTCACGAACCGTAGGGTGACACACTTAAGGTTCGCTGACGCGTTTTGAGTGGATTTGGAACTTCAGCTGAATTATTGGATAGCACAGGGGTTGTTTCAAAAAAGCACCGAAACTGTTTCGGTATATCGAAATGACTCAAGGGGGTAAATATTAATGTTTGTTAATTGATTGAATTAACAAATATTAAATAAATAAAAAAAATTTATTACTTCAATAAGTGTGGATTTTAATTAACATGAATGTCATGCAAAATTAAAATGGGGGTTACTCATTTGATGAGGGGGGTTACCTTTCCATGAAGGAGGGGGTTACCACCACCATGAAGAGGAGAAAAGGGGGAGGGGCTGGCTGCACCCCTCATGGGTGGCTGCCCCCTCTCTCCTATATATATGTTGGACATGCTCCTCTTCTCCCAACACTTAGTTGCTTCCATCCCCTACCTTGTTGCTCCACACCATGGATGTTGCTTAAGCGAAGCGCTGCCGAAATTGTTAGCCACCAACACTTGGAGAAGTAGAGGAGGAGGAGTTCCGGCGGATCCCTACTTTCGCTGCCCCGCTGGACCGAGGGCATGGAGGTCGTCACCGAACCGTACGTGTATCCGAGTACGGGGGCGCCGCCGGTTATGGCGCCGTGTACACGATCTCGTGATCGTCAAGTGAACCACTACGTCGACTACGTTAAGTAAACGACTACGTCGACTACGTGTGTCTTCCTCGACTCTCCATCGGCAACGTTTGTGCGGGAACGTAATCCCCGCTACTGGTCTTCGAGGGTTAGTTAATCGTTGCTACCATCTCGTAGAGTTTTCTTGGCTAGTTTATGTGTTCATGCGTAGGAAATTTTTTGTTTTCTATGCTACGAACCCATCTGTGGTATCAGAGCCATCTCTATGCGTAGTTGGTATGCACGATTAGAACACATGGAGATGTGGGTGTTGATAATCATGTTATTGCTATTTTTTGTATTTTGGATCATAGTGGCATAATGGGATTGAAGCTGCCCGAGACTAACCTTACGTGACCGCGTTCACGAGACTTGTCCCACACTTGACATGCTTCGGCATATGTGGCTTTGCGGGTGCACATTTCTCCCACTATAGTTATGATCTATTTTACAAAGAGTTGTAAATAATATTTTATCACCGTTGTGGTTACATGTTCGTAGGTAAGAACGGTTCTTCCTAGAAAGCCCCAAATCACGTAAAATATGCAAGACAAATTAGAAACGTCTAACTTGTTTTTGCAGGGCATGTGATGTGATATGGTTAAATTGTTTATGTTACATATTGTATACGATGATCCTTTTTGTAAGTTATAAACAACCGGCAGGAGCCATATGGTTGTCTTTACATTTAAATGGCCTGCGTGCCGAATATATATATCCAAATGATATATTGTAATGGAGGAAGACAACCAAGGTGGCGCGCCATGGACCTTGGTGCTACGCTGATGGAATGATGGAGATCATGCCATGACGCACAAGATGGAGATCGAATGTGTGAAGGACCATATCATATCACATTATATATGCATGTGATGTTTATCCATTTATGCATCTTATTCTGCTTAGATTTGATCGCGCGGTAGCATTATAAGATGATCCCTCTCATATAAATATCAAGATAAAAATGTGTTCTTCCATAGCATGCACCGTCAAAAAAGTTCGTCGTTTCGAGACACCACGTGATGATCGGGTGTGACAGACTCTACGTTCACATACGACGGGTGTAAGACAGTTTTACATACGCAAGTGCTATGGTTCTACTTGGCGAGCCTAGCATGTACAGACATGGCCTCAGAACACGAATCGAATGGTTAAGCATGAGTCATATGGTTGATATGATGAACATGGTGATGTTCGCCTTTGAAACTATGCCGTTGCACGTGATGATCGGTTGCGGTATAGTGAATTTGGTTCGTGTAATCACTTAAGAAAACTAAGAGGGATGTTGTTTTTAAGTGGGAGTTCACTTAGTAATTTTGAATTATAGAACTCAATTTATCATAAACTAAATCAAAGTGAATTTGCATAGTTTATTCTAGGCATTGGCATCCATTTACTACCTTGCGATTAGCTATAATTGAGATAATAGAACTATAGAATTCTGGATGTTAACTTTACGAACTGGTATCGTATTGTTTGAATGTCAATCTAAAGTTTAAAGTCCTATTGCTAACTTTTAGCAAACCTTGGTTACTCGATAAAATTTAATAAGTAGTATTAAATCAAGAGTAACAATTCCAGTGTTAGTATCTAAGTATCACATTTGCCTCCATAATCCTTGATATTCAAAAGTTGTTTTTAGTATCAATGTTATCTAGGAGCTGAAAGAATTGTTTCATAAACTATCATATGTGGAAGATATTGTGATATCTGAAACAATGTTTGGTTGCAATGTGATAGAGTATAATTTAGTAAGACACATGTTCTCATATTGTATGAGAATTTGTGAAGATTGGAGACGCTCGGCGTCCAGATCTCCTAAAAAGGTTTTAGGAACTAACATTATACTCACAATTCATCCTCATGAGCTATAGTAGCTTGATCATAAAAGTTGTCATGATAGGATGAATACAAGATGTAGGTAAAACATTTACTACACTAAAAGATTACTAAAGAATGGAATTTGGAAGAACGCCAAATATGTGATTATGGTGATCTACTTCAAAGTGTGAGTCCACGGGTATTAGTGTTTGACTAATCATGCCTTGAACTATGTGCCATGTGAATGGCGCCACTATTGATGTTGATAGATTCTTCTAGAAAGGAAAAGAATTGCTAAATAAGAATCCAAAATTTATTCTGGCGGAAAAGAAAAGACTGGAAATGTCCAGCTCAGGTATATAGAAGATATACATGTTATGGATATATTCGTTGCTTGTTAAAACAATGTGGTTCTTGGGTATTTGATACTAAATTGGTTGGTATGAACTGTCATACAGAATAACGCAATACAAGAACTATAATGGCATAATTAACTAGCAAATGAATATGGGATGATTCTCATCGAAAACAAATAAAGTGTTATTGTGTTTCGTTGGAAATTAAACCTAGCCTTCAAGATTTGTTTTAATAATTGTTATTTTGTTCTGGTATTATGAGAACAATGGTTGTTCAAATTATTACCGCATTCATAAAAGATGGATGAACGCTTATCTTGTTGGAGAAATCACATCCTTAACACTGATGCTAAAAATGTCTCAAGACAAATGATTAGAAGATTACTTATGAGTGACACCACCGTTTAAATCATATTGGAAAGTAAACATGAAGAAACTCCATGTTGATGGAATTTTGGAGTCTTTTGATTTTGAATCAATTGACGCTTGTAAAATTTCCTAGAGATGATTAAAACTCCGTTCATAGGCCAAAGAAAACGGACGACTAACTTATTGGACGTTATACATGTTGATGTATATTGTCCATTATATGTAGCCGTGAGTGGTGAATTCTTGAACTTCATTTACTTTAACCAATGATTTTAGTAGATATATGTGTATATTTACTTGATAAGGAAGAAGCATGAAATATTTGAAATTTGTTCAAAGTATTTCTAGATGAAGTTGAAAATCACTATAACAAGAGAATAAAGAATTTATGATTTGATCATAAAGGAATATATTTGAGTTACAAGTTTAGCAAACACCTAAAAGTTGAGGAATCGTTCCATAGACTTATATTTTCCGAAACACCATAGGAGTATGGAGTGTTCGAGAGATGAAGTCAAACTTTTTGTGACATTGTTGGATCAAAGGTGTCGTCTATAAAACTGCCATTATATTTTAAGGATAAAGCTTTATAGACTACAGCTTTTACACTGAAAAGAGCTCCATCATGATCCGCTGAAATGACACCATATGAGTTATGGCATGGGATAAAACCCAAGTTGTCTTTTCTAAAATTTTGGTATACTAGGCATACGTAAATTTTTTACAACCAAAGTCGGATAAATGCGTCTTTGTAGGTTATTCCAAAGTAACTGTTGGGTATTCCTCCAGAACACCGAAGACAAAAGTGTTTGTCGTTGAAAACGTCAAGTTTCTTAAGAAGGAATTTTTCACGAAAGGTTAAGTGGGAGGACAATAGAACTTTGATTGGGTTATTGAACCTAAGCTATATGTGTTGAGTAGCGCAGCGCTGGGAAGTGTCCCAGAGGCGGCCACAATACGCATGGATATAGTACCTCAAAGGTTGTGGTCACATAGGTCAAAGTTCCTATTGAACCGCGTGAGTTGGGTAACAATCAAATAGTTAGATTTGAGAACATATCATTATTGTTTGACAATGATAAACCGACTACATGCAAAGGAGCGATGATGGGCCCTGACTCCGTCAAATGGCTAGAAGCCATAAAATCCGTGATAGTTCCATACACGAGAAACCAAGTTTCTGAACTTGGAAGACCCTCAAAAGGCATGAAGCCTAATGAACTTATTTGGATCTATAAAGACAGACATGGATGTTTAACATCTATGAAATAGTCAACACATCATTAAAAGAGCTTACGATTGTGTACAAGGAGTTGACTGTGACAAGATTTGATCTTTCATAGCGATATTTTGTCTGGACGGATTACTGTAGCAACCACTACATATGCCAAGTTTGATATATGTTAGTTGAACAAACAAGACAACATTCTTCTAATAGAATGGTTACCTAGGACATGTACATGACATGGTCAAATGGGTTTTGTAAATTCAAAGGATGCTAAAAGGCATGCAAACTTCAATGGTTGAAGTAAGCATCGCGGAGTTGGAATATTCACCGTGATGAAATAATTAAAAGGTTTAGTTTCATCAGAGACGATGAATATGCTTGCATTTGCAAGAAATTAAGTGGGAGCGTTGAGACATATTTTCAGTACATTATGTAGAAGACATATTATTAATTGGAAATGATGTATATTTTATTGACATAGGTTAAGAATTTCATTAAAATTAGAATTTAATGAAAGACTTAGGCAAAACCAAAATATTGGGTCACGATGTCTATGTAGATAGATCGAGGTGCCAGTATGGTTGTGCCAAAGTACATAGATGAAATATTGAATGAAGTTCAATATGGAAACGACGAGAAAAGTTCTTGCCGCATGGAAGAGGTTAAAACAAGATTCAGGTATTTTTGACACTTGATGAGTGGAGCCACATGAATGATTTGATCGATCATGTATACCATAATATGTACATATCCAGATATGTCCTATGCTCTAAATGTTATGAGCATATACCAGAGTGATAAATGTCATAAGATGATCACTGGACAATAGTAGGGATATCCTTATGTGCTTTGGAAGGACTAAGGATATATATTATGTATGACAAAGTGACACATAGTTCATTGTAAAGTGTTACATAGATACTAAGTTTGTCATAAGATACAAATTAAGTTTATCTCAATTTTAGCTATATGTTTAGGTGGCACAATGTAATGGAAGGAAGTTCCATGATGGATTTGGATGAGTTCCAAAGTTAAGACATTGTAATGGATTCTACAACAAAGGTTGAGTATATGGCTGCTTTAGAAGTAGCAAAGGAGGGCATTTGTGTCAAGAAGTTTGTTATCAAACTAGGTATAGTTCCAAGCTGGCTATTACTATGAAGATCTATTGTGCGACAATAGTGACAACATGATTTTAGCTAAAAGGAACTAAGGTCTCACCTAATGACCAAATTTATACCCAACTATCTCATTTGATAATGAGTGATGCATAGAGACGCAAAGACATGCAAATACACACAGAGCTAAAAGTGTCAGATCTGGAGATCAGGTTTACCACATGCAACGCGTACATATAACACGTGAATACCATAAGTGTTATATACGTAAGTATCAACTAGATTATTGAGTCTAGTGTAAGTGGGAGACTAAAGGGAATATGCCCGAGAGGCAATAATAAAGTGGTTATTATCATATTCCATGTTTATGATAAATGTTTATTTCTCATGCTAGAATTGTATTAATCGGAAACATTAATACTTGTGTGATTAATAAACTAAAAGGTTCCTAGTAAAGCCTCTCTTTTATACTAGCTCGTTGATTAACCGATGATCAAGGTTTCCTGATCATGAATATTGGATGTTGTTAATAACGGGGTCATATCATTAGAAGAATGATGTGATGAACACTCACACCCATAGTATGAATAGCAATACGATCAAGTCATCAAGTTTATTGCTATATCAAACTCATACGAAATAGTTCTAATCCTTAGACCATGAGATCATGTTAATCACTGATGCCGGAAGAGTGCTTTGTTGATATCAAACTTCACACCGTTACAGGGTGATTATAAAGGTTGATTTGGGTATTCTGAAAGTATTAGTTGAGGCTCATGGATCAAGAGTGAAATTTGTCCGACCCGATGACGGGAAGATATTCTCTGGGCCCTTCTCGGTGATATTGCATTGGAATCGCTTGCAAGCATGTGACTAGGTCACGGGAATGCATTATCATGGAACGAGTAAAGAGACTTGTCGGGAACGAGATCGAACTAGGTATGGTTGATACCAAATGATCGGATCTCGGACAAGTAATAATATTGCGAGACAAAATGAATTAACTATATTCGTTATTGGTTCACACGATCACTAGTTCATCGTTGAGTAAGTGGGAGTCATCATGGATTTCTAGATCCCTCTGATGATTATTGATCAGAGAGGAGTCTCGATCATGTCCACGTTATTCACGAACCGTAGGGTGACACACTTAAGGTTCGCTGACGCGTTTTGAATGGATTTGGAACTCCGGCTGAATTATTGGACAGCACAGGGGTTGTTTCAGAAAAACACCGAAACTGTTTCGGTATATCGAAATGACTCAAGGGGGTAAATATTAATGTTTGTTAATTGATTGAATTAACAAATATTAAATAAATAAAAAAAATTTATTACTTCAATAAGTGTGGATTTTAATTAACATGAATGTCATGCAAAATTAAAATGGGGGTTACTCATTTGATGAGGGGGGTTACCTTTCCATGAAGGAGGGGGTTACCACCACTATGAAGAGGAGAAAGGGGGGAGGGGCTGGCCACACCCCTCATGGGTGGCTGCCCCCTCTCTCCTATATATATGTTGGACATGCTCCTCTTCTCCCAACACTTAGTTGCTTCCATCCCCTACCTTGTTGCTCCACACCATGGCTGTTGCTTAAGCGAAGCACTGCCGAAATTGTTAGCCACCAACACTTGGAGAAGTGGAGGAGGAGGAGTTCCAGCGGATCCTTACTTTCGCTGCCCCGCTGGACCGAGGGCATGGAGGTCATCACCGAACCGTACGTGTATCCGAGTACGGGGGTGCCGCCGGTTGTGGCGCCGTGTACACGATCTCGTGATCGTCAAGTGAACCACTACGTCGACTACGTCAAGTGAACGACTACGTCGACTACGTGCATCTTCCTCGACTCTCCATCGGTAATGTTTGTGCGGGAACGTAATCCCCGCTACCGGTCTTCGAGGGTTAGTTAATCGTTGCTACCATCTCGTAGAGTTTTCTTGGCTAGTTTATGTGTTCATGCGTAGGAAATTTTTTGTTTTCTATGCTACGAACCCATCAGATCTTTCATGAATTTAGCACTTTTAAAATTATTTAGGAAAATAGTTTTAGGGTTTGAAAATACTATTAGTAAAGTTTATATTACTAAACTTAAATAATGAAATGTTCTTTTGATAAAGTAATTTGAGTTTATAAACATTTATTTTTCATTTAGAAAAGTTATTTGATTCCTAAATTTGTTTCAAATTCATATTCAAAAATAGTACTTAAACAAGTTTGGAAATTTCACTCAAAATTATTGTACACAAGTACGAAATGTTATAAAATAAAAAGATAGATCTTATTTTTTTGGTCAGTTTGATACATTATTTGTATTTTTCTGATTTAAAATGAAATTGCTATGAATTTCCTAAGTTTTAAACATTTTCTAAAATTCTATAGTTAACAGATAATTACTTTTTGTACCGAACAGATCTAGACCTAGACACTGACCAGTGGGGTCCCTCGCCAAGTCAGCTGCCAGAATGGCATTGACAAGGTCAACACGATGACGGGAAATGGCTCGCTGCCGGCAAGGCGACTGACAATGGCGGCGGTGCTCCGGGTTCCTGCGGACACTCGGGTGGTGTCGCTTGACCTAGAATGCGATGGTGAACCACAAACTGGCGGCACCCCCACTAAATGATCACCGGAATTGCTCCGGTGAACCTCTACTGCGGCAGCGGATGGCGGTGATCAATGGTATATAGCTACAGACCACGATATGATGCGATAAGAAACTCTGAAGGTGCAAAAGATTACCCTAAAGATGATAGTATGCTCGACGCGGGTAGAGGCGATCAGAGTCGAGCATTTGATCAACTTTTCCAGCAAACTTCCCTGAAAGGGAACGAAGAAATTGGAGAGCTCCCGGCTTCCCCTCGTTGCTCTGCTCCTTCCAGATGATCAACAGTATGAGGCGCTCCTCCTCGACTATCTCTAGGAGCTCGGGGTGTGGTCTCAGATGAAGGCACGGTGATGAACTCTGGCGAGCTTCCTCAACTTGTTGGGGATGACAGAGAGGGATTGGGAGATTGGGAGGAGGCATAGACAATCAAACACGGTACGGAGGTTCTCTTGGTGGTGTTATAGAGCTCAGAGAGGCCTGTATCATCATTCCACCGCCGGCGACGGTCGGGATCCAGCAGAGGTCGACGAACCCATTCTGTGCACGAATCAACTCACATTTTTATGCCAGCAGACGCAGATGGATGTGGATGATGGCAAGGCGGTCCAAGGGGTTCGGCGGTGGTCAGCAACGGCAGCAAGGCGACGTGGAGCTCCCGTCGTGCTGTCAACCATGCGGGACAGAGGAAGAAGAAGATCTTCTTCTCCTTGGTGGATCCCGCCTGGCTGCCACACAGTGAAAAGGTAAGTGGTTTGGGCTCCCGGTGGGCTGGCTTGTTGGGCTTTGGCTTAGTGGGCTGCGGCCTGGTAAGCCATTCCTCTATTTTTATGTTTCTGTTTCTATTATTTTTTGGTTTTCTATTTTGGTTTCTAATTTGAATTTTAACTTGTTTGCCGGTTTTGAGTTTTGGGTTTCTTCTTGAACTAATACTTGGTATTCTATAACACCATGTTGTGTACTCTAAGAATTTATATGCGTATTTACTTATTTGTATTTTAATTATTGCTAGGATTTAATCAGGGTCTTAATAGGTTTGATTCCTAAATGTCAATCTTTTAGAGTCAAAAATATTTTCCCTGGACTAAATTAATTCCCCATTGGAATGTGAGAATTGTTATTAGGACTTTAGATGCTAGGGAAATAAGTGGCTAAGATTTTTACTACATTGGGCTTCATATTTAAGTATTTTCTAAATAACATGATTCCATGTTCATCTTAATTTTCCTAATGGCTTGGAAGTGTCATATGGACTATTCCAAAGTCATTAGTGGTTTCTTAATTCTTTGTATTGGATTACTAAAATATATTTCTTATCTCCTATTTATGAGAAGGATTTATTTATGGGAGGTTAGGATCATAATACACATGAAGATGTGAACTGATCTCAAAGGAAATGGTCTCTAGGTTTTATCTTATAAGAATTGTGGTTGAAACACAACTCTTGAACTTAAGATTAGGACATATGAGCAGATATGGTTTATGATCACAAAGTGATGCATAAATTGGAATAGATGCTTTGGAATGGGTTTCTAAATGAATGGACAGAGGGACATGGAATTTGATAGAATGATATTACTCTCATTAAGAAAATAGTGTTCTCCTCGAAGATGTGATCAATGTGATAAAGGCTCTATAGACTAAATAGGAATCTAGGGTTTAGACTTGTGATTCCTCCACCTATCTCCAATTTCTATGATTAATGGAAACTTTTATACAGATCAAGGTTTCCCATGTGGCTTACATAAGATGGGTATCTCCTACGTGAGATATGTTCAAGTTGGGTTCCTACTCCACTCTTGGTTGCAGGATGATATATGCTTATCACATTAGGTTTTATAGATAACCTAACTACCTTCCTTCAACAATTTCCTTCATCAACCCCCATAATGAATCTATTTTATTTCCTTCATCAACTCCTTCTCAAGGTTCTATGATCAGTACTACCACCAATACTCCTCCTTGAGATTTAGTGATCCATCCTCCATATTGCCCTAAAGGTTGACTTCTAAGTTTAGGATACGTCATTACTCCACATTCCTCCTTTTGGTTTATCCTTGTCTTTAATCTACTCCCTCGATCTAAGGATTATATCTTGGTTGTATCTACCTTCTGAGATTAAGGATATAATCTCCCCTTTATGATATTCACGTAGGATCTACTTTCACTTCACAATTCCATAAGTCTAGGTATTGGGTTTACCCCCTAAGGATGGTTCGTATCTCCTTGTGGTTTACATCTTACCTAAAGTTGACACAACTCCTCTAATCAATTTGGTATTAGGTTAATAACCTCTCCTACTTCTGAGTTTCTAAATTATATCCTAGGGTTATATCCTATAAGATGAGAATAACACTAAATGCATATGATTTCCCTCTTCTAGTTCAGAACAAAAATAGATTTGGATATCTGAGAATAAAAGATAGATAAGGAATTGAAGATAAGACTTGTGTTGAATTAATTTGTGATAGATAGAGTTCATGAATTTAAGTTTAATGGATACCATGATGATCATGGTAGAAATAGATATTGGTTCATAAGATGATGTGGTAATATTATGGTTGTGCCTTACATTACTCTCTTTTAACTATTGTTGTACCTCTACCCAAAACAAGGTTTTAACAAAGATCATGTTAAAGTTTATCGCGCTCTAGTTGATGAGCTACTTCAATACCATCAACTCAAGTAAATCTTCAATCACCTTGATAGATTTTATTTAAAAGCGCAATTTTTTTTCAGATTTTCTTATGCATGAATACAATGCACACATCTGTTGTCTCTATTTGTGACCTGAAATCCTGGGATGTTACATAAAACATGCCCATACTCTGTCCATGAGGGTAATAGGCACATAGTTTTGTAGACAACAACACATAACAAATACATTTTACAATAGCAAAATATCTCCAGATCGTTTCTAGGTATGAGTCATCGTCGACTCATATGTTTCTCGCTTCATATTTCCCTATTTCCTTTCCTTTCCATGCTTGAGATGATTTCAAAGATCTCGTCACTCCTGACCGGTCATTTACAGTAGTTTATAAAGTAGCACAAATATGCAAACGATCGACGCACAGCTATACAAATCCTGGATAAGGGGATTGGCGATCTAAAGACGTGGAAACAGGCGGAGAACATGAGTATTTTTTATTTTATATGACATTATTGCTGGTTCTTATTGTGGGAGGTCCAAGAGTACACTATATTGGAAAATTCTAACGCATGCATGCTGACGATTAGTAGTGGTGAATTGGCAATCAGCTCGTACGTTGCCCTTTTCATTTCCTTGAACTATTAGATCATTTCAGACACCACATTGTTCTGAAATTTACACTAAAAACTGCATGAATACATATCAGCCGCGTTGGTATGATTGCCAAAGGACATATCATCATATCAATGTGTTATCAATAGGCTCGAATGGATATATAATAAGTATTTCCTTGTATATAATACTCCCTCCGATCCATATTATTTGTCATTAATATGGAGTAAAATGGATTGGAGGGGATAATAGGAGCATAGAACATTCTCAAACAAAAAAAATTAAGAAACATTCTCGAAAAAAATAGATGCATAGAAATTTGGAATAGGCATCTCGAATGCAAGATTTGATTTTGTCACTTCACCCTTCTCAATTACATAGCACAGTCCCTTAAAAAATTACATAGCACACAATATGTACAAATATCATATACCTAGTTGCAAGAATTAATCACTGAACATTAATGATCGCCGACAGAAAAAACGGTATTGCTAAAAAATAAACTTGCCTTTATCGAAAAAAAAGAAATAAACATGCGACATCCTGTTAATGGAGTATCTTACAAATAGCAAATAATAAATATTCAAAATACTGATGGTAATTTTTTGGATATAAATTCATTTTGAAGAGAAGCTGTCCATATATGCTGGTGACAGATTAACTGGCGGCCAAGTGAAAGTAGTCGGTAAGCACCTTGCTGCAGCAACGACGAATGAAGATGAGGAGCCATGGCTGGACGGATGGACATGGCGACGACGACTTCACGCCTCGTCACTTCCACCTCGATCGATCTCATACAGTTTATTATATAGAGTAAGTCGCATTGCACTACGCCTCCATCCTTTCATCCGTTCCCGATCGATCCGCCTCCCCGAGCTGTTTTCTTTTTCGTTCTTTGCATTGCCGATTGATCAAAGATGAGGGGGGCGGCGCTTGTGGCGCTGGCGGCGGCGCTGGGCAACATGCTGCAGGGGTGGGACAACGCCACCATCGCCGGCTCGCTGCTCTACATCAAGCGCGAGTTCGGCCTCGAGGCGCACCCGGCGCTGGAGGGCCTGGTGGTGGCCACCTCCCTCATCGGCGCCACCGTCGTCACCACCTTCTCCGGCCCGCTCTCCGACTCCGTCGGCCGCCGCCCCATGCTCATCGCCTCCTCGCTGCTATACTCCCTGGGAGGCCTCCTCATGCTCTGGTCCCCCACGGTCCACGTCCTCCTTCTCGCCCGCCTCGTCGACGGCCTCGCTGTTGGCCTCGCCGTCACGCTCGTCCCCGTCTACATCTCCGAGACGGCGCCGCCCGAGATCCGCGGGACGCTCAACACGCTGCCGCAGTTCACCGGGTCGACGGGGATGTTCTTGTCCTACTGCATGGTCTTCGCCATGACGCTCGCGCCCAGCCCGGACTGGCGTGTCATGCTCGGCGTTCTCTTCGTGCCCTCGCTCTTGTACATTGCCGTCGCGGTGCTGTACCTGCCGGAGTCGCCGCGGTGGCTGGTGAGCAAGGGCAGGATGAGGGAGGCCAGGGCCGTGCTGCAGATGCTCAGGGATCGTGACGACGTCGACGGCGAGATGGCGCTCCTCGCCGAGGGCCTCGGCTCCGGCGGCGTCACCGCCATCGAGGAGTACATCGTCGGGCCGGCTGCTGTCGATGGCGATGACGATGAGCTTGGAGGCAAGTCCGGTGGCGTCACGCTGTTCGGGCCGGAGCGCGGGATGTCGTGGGTGGCGCAGTCTGTGCCACTCGGCGGGCAGGGCAGCATGCTCGGCAGCGCTAGGCAGTCGCGGCAGGGCAGCTTGCTCGGCAGCGCCATGGGGCTCTCGCGGATGGGCAGCATGCTCGACAACCTCCAAGACCCCGTTGTCGCCCTCCTCGGCGGCGTCCACGACATGAACAGGCTACCCCCCAATGCCGACGGTGGCGTCACCGGCACCACGCTCTTCACCAACTTCGGCAGCGTGCTCGGTGACCACCCCATCGACTGGGACGAGGAGCACGCCGCCCACGCCGCGCATACCGACGACGATGATGACGACCACCATTTTGACAAGGCTGATGCCGAGAGCGGCGTGGGCGCCCTCCGCGCACCGCTGCTGGACATGCGGCGGCAGAGCAGCCTGACTGGCGGTGAGCCGGTGGCGAGCACGATGGGCATCGGCGGCGGCTGGCAGCTGGCGTGGAAGTGGACGCAGGGCGACGTCGGTCCGGACGGCGTGAGGCAGAGCGCCGTGCAGAGGATGTACCTGCACGAGGAGGGCGGCGCCAGCGATGGCCAATACGTGCACGCGGCGGCGCTGGTCAGCAAGTCTGCGCTCTACACCACCACCACAAATGATGAAGAGACTCCGACCATGGGCCCGGCGCTGGTGCACCCGGGGACGACGGCGGCAGCAGCGGCGAAGCCTGCAGCTCGGTGGCGTGAGCTGCTGGAGCCGGGCGTCCGGCATGCGCTGCTTTGCGGCGTGACGCTTCAGATCCTGCAGCAGTTCTCCGGCATCAACGGCGTGCTCTACTACACGCCGCAGATCCTGGACCAGGCCGGCGTGAGCGTGCTCCTCGAGGGCCTCGGCCTCAGCTCCGACTCCACCTCCATCCTCATCTCCGGCCTCACCACGCTCCTCATGCTGCCCACCATCGTCGTCGCCATGCGGCTCATGGACGTGTCCGGCCGTCGCAGCCTCCTCCTCTGGACCATCCCGGTGCTCATCGGCTCCCTCGTGGCGCTCGTGGCCGCGGACATCGTGCCCATGGCCACCACGGCCCACGCCGCCATCTCCACCGGCTCCGTCATCGTCTACTTCTGCACCTTCGTCATGGGGTTCGGCCCCATCCCAAACATCCTCTGCTCCGAGATCTTCCCCACCAGGGTGCGCGGCCTCTGCATCGCCATCTGCTCACTCACCTTCTGGCTCTGCGACATCATCGTGACGTACAGCCTGCCGGTCATGCTCAACTCCGTCGGCCTCGCCGGCGTCTTCTCCATCTACGCCGTCGTGTGTTGCATCGCGCTGGTGTTCGTCGCGCTCAGGGTGCCCGAGACCAAGGGGCTTCCACTCGAGGTCATCACCGAGTTCTTCAACGTCGGTGCCAAGGGTCTGCCCAAGATCGAGGACGACTGAACCGTCAAGACAGAGAAAATGGGGAATTGGATTGACAATAACATTTGTTTAAATTTGTGTGCGTGCAAATACAATTTTTGTGTTGCTGAATTTTATGATCTATCTACTATATATACGAGGTATTGTCTACCAGGAGAAAGTCGTCGACACTGAAAATTCCTAGAAGAAAAAGATCAATTGAGTTGCGTAGATATAAACAGTTAAACACACACGGCGTAAATCTACCGTGTCGCTTTTTTTTCAGAAACTGGTTTTTTTTTTGAACAGTGGAAACTGTTGAATATATAGAAACACGGACGAAACGAACGAATCCTGGGTTACATGGATCCTGGCATGAGACGCATCGATACAGAACGGGGACTAAACGATTGGACGATGGCATGATCCTAATTTCTCGCTAATTTTCATGTAGTAGCAGATAGCCTATATTTTAGTTTGTATTTACGGAATTGCTAAATAGTAGCACTTGAATGAAATTTTGAAATACAGATTTTGTATCCAGCTGAACTTTGCAACTCAAATGTGGTAAAGCTTGAGCGAGCTTTACCCAGATGAATGCAATCTCAGTTAGATTCACACTGGAAAAAAACAGGAGGTGTATGTATGCGATTGCAAAGTTTAAACCACATAAAGCTGCTGATCATCATAGATATATATGCGATTGCGTTTCATTTGTCCAACAGGTGCCATTACTGAGTATACTAGCACAGATAAATAAAAAAGCGTGGGAGCTCCAAGGAATTGGTTGGTGTATTCTACTACCGCAGCTACGAGTCTGCACTAGACAAGGAAAGACATCTGCAACTACTAGAATTCTTCAGAAACCGACAGATCGTCACCGACGTTCATCACCAGTACATGCAGCCAACGCCCCGATTCAGTCATCATTATTCCAGTTCTATCAACGGTACAGTCAGTCATAGACATCCTCGTGAGCGGTAATCTGCAGAACAACATCCATGCCAGATTGCTCGAGTAAATGACTACTGAATCGAAGTTTAACTGAAGGCGCTACGTTGACAGGTGCGATCTGCAGCAGCTCTGAACAGGGGCAAAGCAAGCATGAAACAATTACCAGGCACAACACCTCCGCCTTCTCAACCCTGAAGAGTAGAAGCACCAGAAAAATAAATATAAGAGCCACTAGTAGTATATTGGCGCTGCTGCAGCTGCCTTGCCTGCCCTATGATGCTGCTCTTGCTGAAGCTCTTGTTGTTGGCGACACTGCTGCTGTACTCTCAAAAGATGCTACACCTCCGGAGACAGCGGATTCATTGACTGTCTGTGTTGGTGCACTGAACCGAACGCATGCCCTGCAAATTGTCCAGGAAACTCCAGATTGTTACGAGCCGTCATTTGTTCCTGCTGCAGTTGCTCCCTTCGAATCTGTGCAAGTAGCATTTGCTCCTCAAAATTCTAATGAACCAGCTCCGGTTCAACCTAAAGATTTTGACCTGAAAAGATTGCATCATGCTTGCTCAAATTAGCTTCACCCAACGCGGAAATCTGGATGTTCATTATCAAAATCCTGTCGAGTTTGACCCATGCTGCTGTCAGGCTTCCCATTGTACAACACCTCTGTAGATTGTAGTGGAGTGAAGTTAGTAGGAGTGGAGCTCTCCCAGACACACCCTTTAACTGAGCACACAGGACCCTGCAGGATCGCAAAATATGTGAACAGAATCACAGATAAATGAAGATAAGTAGTCCGGAGCAGCTTCTGCGGACATGAACTGAATTGAAATACTAGGCAGGCAAGGAGAAAGTAGGTGTGTGGACTAACCCGTAGGTGTAGACGGAATCTGGCTTAGTTCAGGTGTTCAGAACACCATTCTTCAGCATGTTGTACCAAATGCAGCCCCTAGTTCTAGTCATCGTTTTCAGATAGACCACTACTCCTAGATGGAGCATAATATGTACTTGCAATAGAATTCACCAACCGACATAAAATCAATTAGATTTTAACTATCCACATTTTCAAACAACTCTCCTTAGTTCCAACAGCTAGCTATTTGCCATTGTGTTTCAACATCCTATGTTATGTATGTAGTACAGCAAAAGCACAATACAAAAGTAGACCAGCCAATAAAACTCCAGCCATTTGGTATATACAACCAATAAAGGTGAACCAGATACATCCGAAACATTTACTTTTCTCTTCACAAGGAGATAGTACAAGTTTCGATTCAAAGACAAAATAAAACTGTACAAATGCAGCAAGTACTAAATTATGGAGCTCCTTCCAAGTCTAGCTAGATCATAGTGATATCATGCGTCTTATTACTATCAGATTATTAGGATAGACTCTAGATCTAGTGATGACCTTGGTCTTGGGATCCAAGTCCCCACAGCGCTCACATGCCTTCTTATCGTGCAGTCATATCTCCTTCATGTTCACCGCAACTTCCCTGATGAGCCTAATGTATGTCACCATCTTCTCATCGGGCTGAAAGCCGTAGATGGTAAGCTTGAGCAGATTCTTGTGCTTGAAACCAGATGCAGATGGTTGCCACTCCACATTTCCTCTCTCAGGGTTTGCATGTTTCCTTCGATCGTCCTTTTCTATCACCATCTTGCACCAATAATGATCCCACACAGTGATACATAGTTCCTTTAGGGAGGGTGCAGCCTCAAGAACAAACATGGTCCAGGCGATATCACATCCTTCAGGAAGATTATCCAAATTCACATTCTCTAGTTTGCGAAGCACAGGGATAAGCAGTTTAGGGCATTCCGGTACAACCCAAATCTGGCATACAAGAAGCAAATTAATAACTGAGTGCAATCATCCTCAAGAGATAGTAAAGACTCACATTACCATTATACGCATCATAGAGTAGTAGGAATGAGTGACTACCTTTTCACTTATAAAATCCAGGTGCAGGTTGCGTATCGAGGGGACATTAGCAAGGAGCCGACTTAAATGGATAGTCTTAGTCAAAGTACGACCCCTTTTTCCGAGACTTAGCTTTGAAAGCTGCGGGACATGACCAAAAGTCAGGGGGGCTGGGTACCACCAAGCAGTAAAAGTCAGATGTTGGAGTTTTGGTACATCATAGAGATGGACAGCTGCGAATACCCCTTGGTCGACGATGAGCTCAAGAAGTTGATCATGTTCTACCATCAGCACTGAACCGATCCCTGCGTCACAGTGTGAGAGGCGCAGATGTTCCAACCTCTTGCAGGTGCTGAGGATGTTGGGGATGTCCAGTTGACCAGCAAACCTCATGTTGCTCAGCGACAGACACGTGAGGCCGGCGAATGCAGCTGGACAATCACCAAGACACATATTGAACCTCTTTGCATAGCACAAAAGATCTCCATTAGTGCATTCTGAAACGGGCTTCTCTACGAGGGGCACAAACTCAGCTTTGTCGACCTTGTGGGTCGCCATGGTGCTGGCAAAAGCTCTGGTGATGGGGAGACACTCATCAGGCCTAAGATAGCATGTGACCCTCAGCTTGTGGATGGTGGGGATAGCTGGACTCCTCGCAAGCAGGATCTTCTCTGTGACACCAGCCAGAGTATTGTTGTACCGAACAAGGTGATTAATTGTCAAACCGCCATGGGACGCCATGTTGTGGTGCTGCGTGAGTGAGGCAATGTTTATGTCGAACCGCGAGAGCATGGTGGGGAGCCGCACCAATCGTTTGGATAGGGTGCAGGTTCTCAAGGCATCCAGTGTGTCCATCCTCTCCAGGATGTCGAGTAGGATGTTGTCAGGCAACTCACTAAGCCTATCACGGCGAGCATTGGCATTCTGCATCGCATTTATCTACATAAAGGTATTATGGATACACATTACGACATGTTGAAAAGAGTAGTAGCGTAAGCATAAAAATACTCACATTGTAGCTCCTCCTTCCCCTGAGATATATCCCATGCAGTGCTCGTCTTGAGATGTTATTCATCTCCAGTTGAGCAGCCAGATCACGAGTGGCTGCTTCAGCTTCATAGCATGATGCGGCATTCTGCATCGTGTTTATCTAAGGAAAGAAAAGGTATGATGGTCACCATGGATGTTGAAAAGAGTAGATTAAGCATCAATAAAAAATTATCCAGTGGTATTCATCTCCAACTGAGCAGCCAGAGATCAACTTATTCGATAGCTACTAAAATCCTGATTGCTACTTTGCAAGATTCCTGAATAAAAAGCCATTATTGTCCAACAACGCAGCTAGTTCTTCACCTAAGAGCATCTCCAGCCGTGATCCCCAATTTGGATCCGGCTGTCGCGTTTTTTTGGCCATTTGGGGAGGCGCCGGCGCGATGGTGCCAAATGGGGGGCACCCGCTTCCAGCCGTGCGCCCCATAATAAAATTTAAATAGTTTGGCAAACTTCACCGAAACATAGCCGAATAGTTCGAATTTAAACAAAAATTTAAAACAACAGGTAAAAAAAACTATCTAATGGCGGCCACGGCCGCGGCCGCCGATCCCGAGTTGGTGGAGCTCGCCGTCGGTGAAACCACCGGGGAATTTTATAGTGGGGAGGTAGGTGGGTGGGCAGCCGCATTAACGCCGGCGCGCGCCCTATTGACGGGACTCGTCGGCTGCTCCGCCTGCTGCCGTTTGCCAGAAAGGCTGCGGCGAGCAGCGCCATTACTCGGCGCTGATGGCGAGGAAGAAGAAGCCGCGTGTGGCTGCCAGGCGGGCCAGCTTTGACCGGGCAGGTTCCCGCGCGCGCGATCTCTCTTCCTTCCCGCCACCCGCCCTGCCACGCGTCCATCCGGTGCCCCCGCTCGCCTCCCTGTAGATTGGGTTCGGACCGAGGCCGCCGGGGAAATAACTGGGCCGCGCCGGCACCAAAAAAAAATTGGGGGCCGCGGCTGGGCTCGAAATTTCGCGCCGGCGGCCCCCAAAACGCTATGGGGGGCCTTTGAGGACCCCGAGTGGAGATGCTCTAAGGCCTTGTTTGTCGCTGCAGTTTTTAAGCCAATCTTGCCAAAGTAGCATGTCCACTTTCTTGTTTAGTATATACAGATATATTTGAACTAAGCCAGTTGACATGAGGCATTGTGCTAATGAATTGAGCTGAAGAAAAGATCACCCAAATTGCAGGCTGTAGGAAATATGATAGAACCTTTGCTACCAACAGACACAACTAAAACTAAACTAGGCAAAGTTGCCCTTTTGTTCATGCAAAAAAAATAAAAAAATTGAGGTATAAAAGCAATACATCTATAACTGAGCCACAGTTTAATTGTCGAACAACAACGTACAAATTTAGTACACAAGATTTTTTGTACTCCTGAAAACACTAGAGTAAAACTATGGCTGTGTCTCCTAGTGGCAGTAAAGGATAATTAAATCTGAGGTCACAACCAGAATGACCAACCATGAGTCTGTGACACAACCGGACATCATCACAGTGACCAGGCGCTATTCAGATGTAATTGACAAACCATTTAAGCTGATAAACAGAAGCTAGAAGCACTGCTACAAGTTTATGCCAAACAACTAACAGTAGGGGAACCAAAAAACTAGCGCTAGGTACAACAAACAATAAAACTTCAAATATCTTGGGACTCTGTTAGGTTCAACAATTTTTATTGAAACAAGCTGGCTATACAGTTTTCTTAACGAAAGCCGGGCCTTGCCCCAATTTCATTGCTAAAGGTAATGAAAACAATGAATTGAGAGCTAGCTGATCCGTACCTAGTGAATAGCGTTATTATGCCATATCACTACGCAGTACCCTGCAGCGCCAAAATGCAACGGACCAAAGATGGCAAAAATCTACCATATCCAAGCATAACCAAGTGACTAAACAAGACGAATTTCCGCATCATTGAACTTGGTTAAATCCAACTCAGGTGTAAGATTGTCTTGTGGATTCGGTGCTACCGTAATATTAATTATTACAGAAGTTTGTTGTCTAAAAAATGAACTGAATTCAGCTGGCTGCATATTACTCTGTCCTCCAATCCTGAATCCCCTACTAGCTAGCACGTAAAGTCTCAACAGCACAAGTATACATAAACCACAATGTACAGCTCAAATTCAGATTCTAATATAATTTGCGCACATCGATCAAGTTCATGAATTGCCTCGACATTTTCTCCATCGACTGATTGGGGCTAGGGTTAGTGTTCATGTGTAGGCGCTGGATGAGGAGGAGCCGAGGAGGAGCGACAAAGCAGAAACCTTACCGGCGAAAATTCCAGCCTTGATGCTGCCGCGGCCGGCGTCCGGATACTTAGGAGGAGGCGGCAGATCGGGGATGCGCCGTTACCGCTGCGGGATGCGGGGAACGCTGCCGCTGCCTCCGCCGACGCAACTAAGCACGGAATTGCGAGTCCGCTCGGGAAACTGAAACCAATCTCAAACCGAAACCAATCTGCTCCCTCACGTGACCTTATTCTGCGTAACAAAAAAAAAGACAGACCGCTGGACTGCGCCTGCTTACGGCAGTCGGCGGCATTGGCGGGCTGGCGCTCGGTTGCGATGAAGCCGGCGCCGGTGAGGAAGAGGCAGGCCGTGGCGGCGCGCTGCATTTGGGTCGCCCGTCGTCGCGTACTGCAGCCACACCATCACGCCGCCGACCACGACCAGTAGGGAGAGCAGAGCGCACGGGAAGCAGAGTTTCAGAGAAGAGCATGAAGGCTGTCTGTCAGGTGTCAGCAAGAAACGACATCTTTACTGACAGCGTGTTTGTCAATTAGTTTGTCATATCTGAAGATGTTTGTACGTGTGCATCAGCTACTTGAAGAAATTCTTAGAACTAGTAGCACGATTAACTCTTGAGAGAGCAGAGCGCACGGACACGGGGACGGGCAGCAGAGTAACAGGTTTCAGCCTTTCAACCAAGCAGACTCCCGCGATAGTTGTGGCACTGACGGTACACATTTGGCAGCAAGGATGGTAAAGGCTTGAAAGTCAAAAATGTCCTAATAAATATCATCTTGTATTAGTCGGTGAACTCTATCTATTTATTTGTCTGTCAGTAGTTCGAGACAGTACAGAACGATGTTCAGTTCAGTATCTGTAAATGATACTCTACTGCGTAGATGATGAGCTCACTGGTTTGAAGCAAGCAACAGCACAGACGCAAATCACGATACTATACACACACACCTGATTTGCTTGACTGTAATTAATGGCGTCTGCAGGGAGGAGCCGCTAGATCTTGCGGCGCCAGGACCTCGGCATCCTCGAACGCGCGGCGACGTCGGCGTTGCGCAAGAGCAGGCCGTCGTGTAAAATCTGCCACCGCGGGACGACGCAGAAGAGGTCGACGATCAGCTTGGAGATTCACCACCCCACCCCCCCCCCCCCCCCCCCCCCCCCCGGCCCCACGGCGGCGACGAAGATGGCGAGGTTGAGGTAGGAGTTGGCGTGGGTTGAGTGGTAGAGGCCGCACCTGAACGCGTCGTCGGGGGCGGCCCAGAAGGAGGTGAGCCAGCACGCGGAGAGGAGGGCTGCAAAAAAGGGCAGAAACCTGTGAATGGAATCTTAGAACGAGGTGGCGGAAGTTGATTGTGCATATTGTAAGGAGTGCTCACAATCTCCCGCGGGCTGGAAACTTTCAGCGTCCTGGTCCACGTGCTGATACGTATCTTAATTGAATCTTCAATCCCGTAGGTTGCTGCAATGGAGCAAAAATGTATCGCTTGGAGCAAAATATTTATGTAATTGTAGTAAAAATTATTTTTACCTAAATCCCGCAGGTTGCTACAGTGGAGCAAAAATGTGGCCCTCGGAGCAAAATATTTGTGTAATTATAGCAAAAATCTCACTTTTGCTTCATTGTAGCAAAAAACGGTTCAACCACAAAACACGCTAACCTCACCAGAGATCGCGCCGGAGACCTAGCCAGAGATCTCGTAACAAAAATATTGTACTATTGCAGCAAAATTGACCTCGTCGGAGACAACACCAGAGACCTTACCGGAAAGCTCATAGCAAAATAAAATATGCTATGTAGCAAAATCTAATTTCACCGGATACCTCATAGCAAAATTTTATACTATTATAGCAAAATTATAGAGCTGTTGTAGCAAAAAATATAGGGTCCCTCTAGGGCTCACTCTGCTGAGCCATAGGTTAGGGCTCAGTAGAGGGCCTTCTTCTCCACCTCCAGCCACCCCACCGCCGGCCGAGCCGCCACCGACCTCGCCCGCGGCTGGCGCGCCTCTGCGCACCTCGTCGCCCTGCCCTGTCCAAGCTCCGCCCCCGCCGGTCCAGCCCCGCCCCGGACATCCCTCTAAGTCTGGCGAATGGAAGCCTCTTCTCCCGCGCCGGCATCCCCCCCCCCCACCCCCCAACCCTAAGATCCATTGCTTCCTCCGCCGCCTCTGTCGCGGCCAGCCGCGCCGTCGGCGGCTCCGCGGCGCATCCTCGCCAGGCAGCCATCGGGAGGAAGGAAGAAGAGGTAAGGAAGGGGATAAGTTTGCACGAATCTTGATGCACCCATTCAACGGTGAAAGATCTTACTGAGCTATAATTTATTTCTCAGTTTACTGAGAAATAGCAAAACCGAAAAATATATGCTATTATAGCTTGGTAGCAAAATATTCAGAGGAGGACCTCCAAGGAGACACTTATGATTGCAAAACCGTATTAGGATTGTAGCAATGGAAAATTCTAATAATGCAAATTTACATAATCTATGGAACAAAACTAGAACGGCCACCACCACTGGTAGTATCGATGCCCGGCAGCATCGTCAGGACACCGGCGACCAATATTGGGCATCTCCACTCACCCCTGGCAGCACCTGACACCCCCCGTATGCAGCTCCGTCGCTGCACCACTCGCGGTGAACTACCATCGCCGGCGGCGTGGCCGCCCTTGTAGCTCCGACATGCTCCCGCTGATGGGGAGAGGTAAGGCCGGGGACGGCGGTGCATGCGGCGGCCTCCCACGGCGTCGCGTGAGCCAGCCGGCGACCTCCCCTGTCTCCCGTATCCGGTCATGGAGGACATGACGACCGCCGCCGGCCTCGCCTGAGCCGGTGCCATCGGAGGAGCCCCGCTTCTGGGACAAGCCGCTGAGGAGCTCGACATGGGATTGGAGTTTGCTGCGGGGACGGCGGCGGCGCCTCCAGAACGACTAAGAGCACCTTCACCCGTGGCCGGAATCGCTCCGGCGGCACCACCCGCCGCAGTTCAGTCAGGTAGCGCTGCGTTGGGCACGGCGATGGAGCTCCGTGGGGCTAGAGTGATGGAGCGGCGTGGGGAACGGCGGCGGAGTTCCGCGGGAGCAGATCGGCGGAGCTGCTTGGGGGCAAGGCGGATCGGGGTAAGGTAAGCATTTTCCATACTGTAATTACCGGCAGATCGGCTTCAGTGTCTCATCCTCCGATGCAGCTACTGGCGGCCATCTGCATCTGAAACATGTAGCCTGTCAGGTCTCGGAAGCTTTTATTAGGTCTCGGAAGCTAGGAACGCATATGGACATTTTATGCGCGCAATTCAAGCATGCATGTAGCCTGTCAGGACTCAGAAGCATATGGGGATGGATCACCTCGAATTAAGACGGGGGAGGACCTCCAAGGAGACACTTATGACTACAATATCAAACCACACCGACGGGATTATGGATCCTCTCAGTTTTTTGGCTTGCTTGGTTGCCTTGAGACTGCAATAATCAACTCTTAATGTCTCCAGTGAAGTGGGGAAGCCCTCCTTGAGTAGCGGGGATAGGATGCTGCTATGTAACCTAGGAAGGGACTCCAGACTAGTACAGTAGAAAAAATCTAAACTTGGGAGGGAGCTGAGGAGATGGAGCGAACGCTCTTGCTCTTTTGTGAAGATTCTCGCCCGTCGATCATGGCTGAAGACCAGCGTGTGTAGGCTAGGGGCAAGGTGGCTGCAAATTGGAGCAGTAAGCACTGCCGAGATGCTATCCACCGTTAAATTTTCCAGCTGGGAGGATGAACCTGCACGCAGTAAGTTGCTCCTTGCAATCTCCGAGAGAAGATCCCCTGCTAAAGAGATGCCCTCTTCATTCGAATACATAGCATCTATGACCAACGTTTTGAGGTTGACTGTGATGAAAGGATTGAACCCATCAATTGTTAACTCCTCACAAGATTTCAGCTTTAGCCTCGTGAGAGACGTGAGGTTGGAGAGCACACCCATTGATTGCATACTTGGCTCTAAGAAAATATCGAGCTCTCGGAGGGAAGTAGGGAACGGATTCACGGCATGGGCTCCTCCACCTACTTCTCCCAATTGCCACCGAGAGAACAACTTTTTGCAGATGCTTCCGTCAAATGACTGGAGCATCCTGAGGTTCGACAATCCTCCATCTTCCACTGGCACAAGTTCTAGGTTCTTACAACTTAAGATTGTAAGCTCGGAAACAGCCGGGAAGCACCTCAAAAACCTTTGAAAACAATTCTCCATCAATCCTTAGATCTTCGATGTAAAGATGCTGAACGAAATGGAGGACAACACTTCCACCCAGTTCTGCAGAAAACATCTGGTCACATTTTTTGAAACGTATACTTCTCAACTTGTTTAGCTTTTGGAGGTCTGACAATGTAATGTGTGATGCATCATTAATTTTCAAAAGTTCTTCTGATCCATTAAAACTGTAGAAAGCCAAACCATCGTTATACCCTTCAATACACAACTCTGTTTTATCACATAACAGCTTTGCCATATCATTTTCCTTCACATGAAAAAAAAACAGATGTTAATGTGGAGGTGTGAGTCATGGTGGGAAACTAAGATAGCTCAGGGCAGTTATCCATATCAGGTGCACACATGTTGGAATATTGGGCTTATTTTACCTCCTATAAACACTTCATCTTTCACACCATAGTAATATTCGAATTCAATTCATTGGATGGGTGAAAATGTGTAAGTTCGCAAGGAGGCTAATGTCTTTATGCAATTTTTCTACTTCCATGCCAATATTTAAGGTTCAAGTATTTCAAGTGGTAGACTCTAGACAATGAGCCGGGTATACTCTTTTCTTTGAACTCATAACGAGGTGAACTAATTTCAAGGTATTGGTGGTTGATGAAATTTGATGAGATGTTTGGCAAAGATTGTGGAGTGTTCACTGATATAAACAGAACTCTAAGATCCTTTATTTCTTCTAATGAATCTTTTAAAATATTATTTATTCTTGCATTTTGTTACCCAAAAATAATCAATGTTCACAATTTTCCAATGTATATCATAATCTTCAATTTACCTATTTATTATTTAAACTTTAATCATATATACTCCCTCTGTTTCTAAATATAAGATGTTTTAGCTTTGTGAAGCAAATGTATCTACATTTGCTTCACAAACCTAAAACATCTTATATTTAAAAACGAAGAGAGTATATTTTATCGTGAGAGATAAGCGTCAAATAGATTTTGCGATGTAATCAGCATTTAGACTTAACCTAGTCATATTCACACATTCCGGTGCTGAAACATTCAGAGATAATATATGAGTGGTATCTACATGAACTCAGAATTGAAGGTTAAATACAAATGCTAATTTTTTTTAACTTACCTGTATACTTTCTATTCCACCAAGGCTATCAGTTATACTTTCTGGTCCACCAAGCCTATCAATTATACTTTGTGCACTATGGGGTCTCTTCTCTGGATTAAAGTCTATGCACTCCAGTGCTATTTCGTAGCATGCTTGTATTTGTTTGCATGGTATGTCTCGTTGCGATCTCTCTAGCTTATCACTCCAACTTTGAAGTACCTAAAAATGATAATGCGAGTCTTTGTCAATGAAATGGACTAACAACATTTTTATATATAGGAAATTCAAATATATATAGAATATTACTTTCAAGCATCTAACTAACTATAAGAATCCTTTAAAGTAAATGTGTCCCAATAGAATTATGTTAGATATATCACCAATAATTGCACTTTCAGGTTCAAATCAAACAATAGAAATAAATGGCTAAGTCCTCTTGCGAGCAATAAAGTATGTGACAAGAGACGTTTTGTCCATATTTTATTTAGAATTGATGCACTAGCTAACTCAACCAGAAGTCCGAACTGATGGAAAGATGTTATGTAATATATTTATATTTCAACACACCCCCTGACATCTAGACTATTTTAGTCTTTAGTGTGGTTCATTCCAGGCTGCAATTTTTTTAGTTACTACATGAGCAGGGTCTTAAACCTGAGACCTCTTGGTTCTTATACTATATATATAATTGATGCACTAGCCAACTCAATTAAAAGGCCAAACTGGTGGGGCTAGGAAATATATTTATAATTCAGTATTCCATCCTCCCCAAAAGAACAAGCCCTTCAAGTTTGTCTCAAGTAAACTTTGTTATGTCGATTAGGTTTACGAAAAATCATAGTTTTTCTATCCACCAAGTAAAAATACTATGAATGCGTATTTTATGATGGGTCTCTCGGTTTATTTGGTATTGTTTTGATATTTATAGACCTTTGTTTGGGGTGGGGGTGGTGGGGGGGGGGGGGGGGGCTGATGGGATGAGAGACTATGTTTTAGTAGTCGGTATTATTTTCATGGTCTTTGATTTTTTTAATCTTCACAAATACTTATACCTTTGAAGTTCCTATTTATCCCCCATAAGTTTGCGATACCCTTAGCAAACGACAGTTTTACCTACAGTTTTTGCACGTAAATTGTTGTTGTGGTGTATGTGGTAGGGGAATTCTTTTGCAGCCCTATTGTTCTTCCAATATTTTTTTTGAAAAGGAGGCAACGCCCTAGCCCCTGCTGCATGCGGCTTTTATTACTTTATTACATGTATGTAGCAAGTTTACAGAGGATTACATCCTGGATCGCACAAAGAGGATTACTTTATTGTTCTTCCAATGTGCGTGCTTCTAGACATAATACTATGACTGCAGTCGCAATATGCAAAGTAGAAGCACAATTATTATTTTCAAGCCGATCTTTCTTTGAGAAAAAAGAAATTGAGCTTATATTTTTGTAACAATGCATATATTGTTCTTACTTGCTCGATAGTATGAAATGACCTCTGTCCAGTCAATATTTCAAAAATAACAACACCAAGACTATACAAGTCAGCGCTGCGTGTGATTCGACCCCCATGAAGAATTTCTGGTGCTATATATCCCCTGTAGAATAATAAAGGTCCGACTGACTGATGTACAAAGAGAGTGTAATTTTAATCTTAGAGATACTATATTTAACGCTCCAGAGAGGTAGCTAACTTACATTGTCCCCATTATAGTTTGGGTAATAAGTTGGCTTTTATTTTCATCAAAATATCTTGAAAGGCCAAAATCAGTAATTTTCGGAGTCATGTAGTCGTCAAGCAATATATTGGCGGGTTTCAGATCCAAGTGAACAATATTATTGTCATGAAGATACTGTAAGCCCTCACAAATCCCTTTTATTATTTTATAGCACATTGCCCACTCACGATGTTTATCTGTAAAGGGGAGAAGAGAAACTTGGTTCATAATTTAAGATACTTGATGTCTTATCTTTTGAATGCTAAATCCTGTAGCATGATAGATTAAACAATTTTTAGTATATAAAGTAAAGTACAAAATAAAGACAAAGTTCATGCATCATGGTCATACCAGTGATATACTTATCAAGACTCCCTTTAGATATATACTCGAAGCAAAGCAACCTGTCGTGGACATCTGCCATGACAAAATTTCCCATGTACCTTTGCATATTTCCTTGTCTGTCAGCACACAATACCCAAGAAACCTTACTATATTTTTATGCTTTACTTGCATCAAGCATACAACCTCTTGGTGAAATCTTTTTTCTTCCATGAAAACGTCAGTCAATCTCTTCACGGCGACCGCCCTGCTGCCAAGTATTCCCTGACAGTCAGATGTGTTAGCGTTGGTCTGAGTTTTGAAATAAAGCGTGACTAATAATATTTGAACCCTCGTGTCATGTATGTCTACCTTGTAAACCACTGCGAAGCCACCCTTTCCGATCTCCTTGTCATCAGAGAACCCACCCGTAATGTCCTCTAAAAGTGATAATGGCAGGTCCTTGGGCTCTGCAGTTCCATCGACTAGCATGTGTTCTAGGTAACTTCGCGCAAGACTAGCTTTGTGTTCCATTTGTAGTCGGTAGAATGATTTTAACCTGGAAAAGTTTATGTGAAATCAGTAACAAGCGAGGTTGTTCCTACATACTGGAGTAAGTCTAAGTGTTATCCAAAAACACATGCATGGACGCATCCATAAATAATATAATATATAAATTAAGGGCGTAGGATTTTCTTGCCCTCTAGATGTGTCTAGGATGTATGAGCCTAGCAATTTATCACGACTGATAAATGCAAAAGAATTCAGAGGTTGCTCCCTTTTATGAATGGGAAAACTTTGACTAGTAGGCTCCCTTGATTCCGGGTCATGGTTTATGCACGATGGGGATTGGAGAACACCTAGCTAGCCCCATGTCACTTGTGCGATGATTCCGTGGGGGCCAATCTCTGTTGCCCAAACCCCCATATCCATCTCTTCATACCTCCCGACGCTTGCCTCCAACGGAGGCCCTATCTCCCGGAGATTCTACCTTGCACCGCCATGCGTGGTGTGTCGTTTCAGCGTCCTCCAAGTTCCTGATGGCAAGCCACCTATTCCTGCTGGAGCTAGAGATGATCCTTGTGATCTGCTTCCGTTAATCATACATGTGCATGTTCGTCAAGCTGAGGCCTAAGATCATAGGGGTGACGTGCTTGGGATTGCGCGGCATTGTTGAGCAACATCGGCGGGATTGATATCCATGTGCTTTCTCCCGGAATTTTTCTCCTGCACGATTTGCAGAGACATGGCACGGAAGCGGCCAAGGTTATAATAAGCAGTGAGCAATGACAAGGTTGCAGCAGCGCCAGCGGCCGTGCTCGATGCGGCGGTGCTGCTCGCCGTCTAGAGAATATACCGGAGCGGTGGTTTTTGTATGAAGGCGAGAAAGCCTACCATACAAGAACTCGGTCTGCCAGAGGTCGGCCAGAAGCCCAGAATGGTACCGTTTGCCTCCGGTTCTGCATGGGCTAGATTGGAGGGAGACAACAAGATGGTGGTGCAAGAGCGACGAAGATCGCAAGCGTTTGATCTTTTGGTTGGACCGACAACATCTACATGGTGATTCGACGATTCCTTATTGAAGACCTTTGTCTTGGAGTGTTGCCCTTTACTACTATATGTTAAATCTCATTCTACAATTGGATTAAGATCCACATTGGTTTTCTGTGGTAGGATAAACGAGATGTTGGCGCGAGGTCAATCCAAATTGGGTAACCTCAGGTTTTTTCATTTATTGTAAAAAGTTTATCTCTTTGGGATTTGGCGTTTGTCCCTGTTTCCAATAGTGTTATGGTTCTATGCATCTGAGGATCAATGGGGAGGCCAGGAGGCTTGCTTTCCTTTTTGAAAACTAAAGTCGGGTAGCTAACAAAGTAAGATCGATACTACCGAACAAATTAGCATCAGAACCGACCTATTATGCAGAACAGAGAGCAAACATAACAACTTGACCCCTTTTGGAGGCCCGAGGCTTGCCCTTCTAAAAAGCTAAACAAATATTACGTAGCTAAGAAAGTAGGATCTATACTACCAAACAAATTAACATTAGCACTCACCTGTTATGCAGAGTAGAGAGCACAAATTACGACTCAAACTCTCTGAGAGGCCCTTCTTAAAACCTAACAAAAGTCAGGTAATAGGTGACAAAGTAATACATGTACTACCGAACAAATTAAGATGAGTACTCACCTGTATACTCCGGAGTACTCCAACACAGGCGTGTTAATTAGTTGCTGGGAGTTTTATGGATGTCCTTTCGGAAAAGGCTTTGACGATGCCTCCTTTTATAGCCAAGCAGGTTCCGTTCGATCTGCAATAGTATTAGTAAAAGATGCAGGCCTGTTTGCCCCTTGGACCATTCTAAACGACACCCCTTGGACTTTGCGTTATTGATTTGAAAATACCATTTGATTGGATCGAATCATACGTATGAGAGCAGGCTGGCGCCATTATTGGATCAAAACATTATTAGTAGTTGGCGCCATTAACAAGAAACCAGTACAGAGGAGCTGGATCGATGACATGGGGCTGCTCTACGAATGCTTTGACGTGGGACGGCTGGAGAATTGTTTTGATCAACTAGCTAGTAAACGAGCATGCTATGGCGAATTCCACCAACTTATCTCGTCAGTTTTCCCCTTCAGTTTTCACATCTCTTCTCTCGTCCATTCACCCCTCCCCGTTCTTATACAAAATCATCGGGATTGGAAATAGTGATCAACATCTCCTCGTCCATCGATCTGGTGTGGAATGCGAGTAGGGTACCGCCATGGTGATGGTAGTCGACGTTAGCACAAAGGAAGTTTGGCCACAGGGTCAACTATTTTGTTCTGGCTGATAGGTATCGGCGTCTACATGGTGGTGGGACAAGCAAGCAAAGCAAAGCCTTGACCACTGCGTGCGGTGCATGTGCCCTCTCCCTGTCTGATCGTGCGGTGGAATTTTCTGGATCACTGATCACGAAAAAACAAATACAGTAAAATACAAGTGTTGAGAAGATTAAAGAGAGCCACCGGATTGCAAGCACCGACAGACGCCAAGTATAATCTAAGCGGGTAGTTGCGCCCACCGCCGTTACCAATGGATTTTCAGACAAAAGAATCCAAAATTAAATAAAAGACAATGATTTTTGTTTAAATTTGATACAAGCTTGTAGATTCGAACGATATTTTACTAATACATAAAAACAGAAGTTTAAATTCTACTGGAACTGGTTGAAGACACCGAAGTCGAGGTTGGCTGCGCCATCGCCGCTGTCATCGTCGCCCCGGCGTAGAAGTTTTCACTCAGCTCTGGCTTTACCTCCTGGTCATCGTCGAGGTCGACCATGGTGCCACTGTCAGCCGCCAACCATCATTGCAGAGCATGTCGGTGGCCGGCTAGATCTCCATGAATGAGGACACCATCAAATTCATTTGCCTCGACTCGTCATCGGGGTCGTTGGGCTCACGCATGGCTGCCTAGAGCCTCAACTTCACTTCCTACCATGTTGGATCCTTCTTCAGTGGAGGCGAGGGAGAGCCAACTTCTCCCTCTTCTTTGAGCGCCAGACAAAAAGGCGCCCACATGGCTACGAAGGAGGTTCCTCCTCCTTCTTCAGGCGTTATAAATGGAGCATTGACGTTGTCACTGCCTCCTCTTTTCTTCGGGCGTAGCTAAGGATCTCGTTGAGTAGCCATGTGAAGCTGATGGCTCGCGGAACGCATGCCCCATGCGCGGCGCAACAAGGACAGTGTGGATCAACAACACGGGGAAGACATGGGCTCTGGGAAAACAACACGTTGGTGGTGGTCAGTAGCCATATTGGGTGAGCGTCTCGTCGAGCTCATGCCACCATGCCTTTCATCCAAGGCGGTTGAAGCGGCCAGAAATCTTTTGAATGTGAATCTAATAGTATAATTTTTGTGACACATAATTTACATTTCAAGAAGTTCATTTGGGACTTAACATCGTTTGCAGTCTTCATTGTAAAATATTTTTATGAAGAATATATGAATGAAGATACTAGATTTCTCCAAAAGTATTTGTGGAAACTAAAGGTACCTTTAAAAATTAGGATATTTATGTGGTTCCTTTATAGAAAAGCACTCCTCACTAAAGATAATATTGTGAAACGGAATTGGATAGGGTGAAAGAAGTGTGCTTTTTGTGATTGAGAGGAGTCTGTTGAGCATCTTTTCATTAAGTGCAACTTTGAAAAACTAGTTTGGCAAGTTGTCTACTTCACCTTTAATATTCCTCCTCCAATAAATATAAAGAACTTGTTTGGTAATTGGTTGAATGACATTGATAAAAAAAACAAAAGCATGAATGCATGTGGGTGTTTGTGCACTTCTTTGGGCAATTTGAATTTGTCGTAATGATGTTATTTTTAACAACGCAACTTGGGCTGAATATTTGCAGGCTATGCATTCCCGAAGGATCAGCGGGGACATATATATAGATACTGGCTGCAATCGTTTGATGGCGGTCATTCGAGCTATCTTCGGCCAAAGTGGTCGGCAGCGTTCTAATAGGATACAAGATGCATAGTGTAGTTTTTTATTCCTTTTTCCACTGGCTTATTCACATCGCCACTTAGGGTGATGCTTGAGATGTAACACTTTATAATCTAACCTCCTCAAAAAAGTTTAATAAATGATCGTGTGTATCATTTTGATGCAGAGGCGGGTGACCCATTTCGGAAAAAAAAATTGTATTTTGCTAAAAAAATTGTTGTCATTTTTTTCTTATGTGTATCACTCTAACAAAGAGAGTATAATAAAATTTTAATCTTTGTTTGCCCCTTGAAACCATTCAAAGCGAGATCCATGACCAGAGGTGGCATCCGAGAAGTCGATGTGCCTATAATATAAGGGCATGTGGTTACAGACTTAACATGGGGATCAAGCTGGAGTGGCAATAATTAAGCTCCACCCATCGGGGACGACTTAGCAATGTCAATGCTAGGGAAGCATCCGAGGGGCCGGCTGCTGAAGTTTCGTTAAGCTATATCATAGTATTATATCTTAACTTGGTTGACCAAGCAATGTGTAAAGTAAGGAATTAGGAAGAGGAGCTGATGGATTTTTTTTTTTGGAGTAACTTGTGAGCTGTATTGATCAAACAACCGTAATATCATGACAAGCCATCTCACGGATGCAATGGGGAGAAATACCACACGACACAGTCCTATGAGAGTTCTCACCACCGAGAGCCAAAGAATGAGCAACAACATTCACTCCATGAAAAATATACTTAAATACACAACAATGAAAGGTAGATGCCATTCTTTTGATGTTTTAGCTTTATGAAGCAAATATATCTAGACATCTTTTAGTGTGTAGGTTCACTAGAATATACACACTAAAACTTATCTAAATACATTTTCTTCACAAACTTAAAACATCTTATATTTATAAATGGAGGGAGTATTTGCGACTAGAAACTGTACAAATGGCAAGTTTCATGATTAGCATACAGTACCTGATGTGCCTGACATCGATGCTGGTGGTCAGGCAGAGCTGCCGGCTCTTACATAGTACCGTTTTGCACTGGAATAGCGAAAACAAGCGACCATCCACGAGGAGACAACCAGTATTGGAAGCAAATATAGCACCGCCCAAAACGCTCTAGCTAGCCCACACCACATGCAAGAGGGCTTAAGCCAAAGAAAGATCGTGTTATTAGCAACAAAGCGTCATTAGGTTTTGCGAGTAACATATTATTGTTTAACATATTAAAATTGCAAGTTAGAGATTTTTTTATATTATATAAATATACAACATTTTTTATATGTAAAAATTATTTTTAACACATTAAAATTACACAAAAAATGTAAGTTCAATATTTTTTGAAAATGCACATTCTACTCTACTGTACTATACACCTACCAAATGTGAAGATTGTGTAATTAGTACTACCTCCGTCCCAAAATGTAAGCATTTTTAGAAAGCTAAATTAGCTCTCTAAAAAGGCTTACATTTTGGGATAGAGTAATACAATTTAACATTCTACTGTACTGTACACCTACCAAATGTGAAGATTTTTTTAACATATTAAAATTGCACAAAAATCTAAGTTCAATTTTTTTTTTGAAAATGCACATTCTACTCTACTGTACTGTACACCTACCAAATGTGAAGATTGTGTAATTAGTACTTCGAGAGAAAAAAAGAGTGGGGCATAGGTGAGTCCTTGCTTAGACACAACTTTTTCCACTACGAGGCACTACAATGCACTGAAATCTACTCTACCACATATATTCACCATCTGACTTTTCACAGCGTAATCGTCCATCCATCCATCATCCATGGGAAAGTACGCACACATTTGATCAAGGACACGCACGCACGCACACTCTGCTCTGCCGGCTAGTCATTTGCAGAAGCAGCAGCGTCCGTGAGGGGAAGCCGGTACTCCTCCGGCTTGAGAGCCACCGCGAAGTCCGGCAGCACCGGCGCCGTCGTCTCATGTGTTGTCCTGTCGACGTTGCTGTAGAGGTCCTTGTTGATGCGGACTTTGCAGGAGGAGTCCTTGTGGATCTTGTCGTGGAGGTATTTCATCGATCCCCATGTCACCGGGCTCCTGCAAACAAGCAACGATATCCAGCAACATCAATCGACGCAGAGACCGAGCTATCCCTGTTCAAAAGAAAATGAAACTTCATCTTATTTACATAGGGTGATGGATATGTGAATGTAGGTAGATTGCCTTGAAATGGGAGAGGCGGCATGGAAGGCCTCGCAGGCGGCTCTGCTCTCCCTGAGGAACTCCTCCGCAGACAACAGAGCCGCTACTGCTGTCCGGTGAAACTTCTCGCTGTTGCCTTCGTCCAAGATCATACCGTGGTAGTAGTAGGCTGCAGCCTGAAGGATAGTGTTATTTTGACAAGTTGTCAGGATTCAGTTCAGAGACATGAAAAAAAAAAAGGAAAATCTGCATAGAATGCATACTTTTGCTTCGATGTGCTTCCACTTCACGAAGAGCCTGTGCTTCTCCCCCCAGCCATCCAGCAGAGGCAGGTCACCGATGCTTTCATGTGCCTGCAACCGAAATCAGCACAATTATGCTTTTGCTAACAGAAGAGATCATGGGAAAAAAACTGGATGATGTACATTTCTTTCTGAAACTTTGCGAAAGTGAACGGTAGACATTGACTAAATAACCAAGAAAATAAAACATAAATTGGTTGATATGATACCTCATTTTGGAACTACATCTGTTTCAAAATGTGAGGCTTTTAATTTTAGTCAAAGTCAAAGCTTAGTAAGTTTGACCAATTATATGGAAGAAAGTATCAAAATTTATAATAATAGGTACAATATGAAAATATAATCAATGGTCGTTTTACAAGTATTGGTTTATTTCTTATTGTAGATGTTCATATTTTCCATAAACTCAAATCAAACTTAAAAAGCGTTGACTTCAACGGATGGTGTAGACTGTAGAGTTGAAACCTACCTGCTGCCAGCACTTGACCATCTCACATGCCAGCCTCCTTTTCACCGCCAGGGTAGCCTTGGGACTGTCGATTGCCAGCCCAAGTTGAACATCCATTGCCTGGCAAACACACACATAGCATGATCGATGAACTAACATCGAAGCTGACATCTCAACCGCATGCCATGATTTTTACTTGCACCATGATGAAACATGTGATCTCTCCCCAACACTAGCTAGTTGGCGTCGAATGACAGGAGGAAAAGCATTGTTACCTGACCGAGGGCTTGCATGCAGGTAGCTCTCAGGACCTCTTCAGACAGGTCCACAGGAAGACCTTTCCTACACGAAATAGCTGTCAGTCATGAACAAGAACTGAAAATGAATGGAAGCTTGGAGCATTGTTCGTCATGCCCAGATGAGGAGGCAAGTAGGTAGACCACCTCTTCTCAGTCGACATCCGGGGAAGAACATGCTGCATGGCACACTCCAGGTGCCCGGCTGCCTTGAGGAACACCTCAATGGAAGCTCGTTTGTTCTCTAAAATAAATTCAGAAAACAAATATCTGTAACATGCACTACTTGTTTGATCCTGCAGCAGCAGGGGATTCACGTGGCTTGTTTTGAGGTGGCTTTACCGACCTTCGGATACTTTGGCGTGGTATCCCTCGAGCGATGTCTTGGGGAGGAGCAGGGAGTTTGCCTGGGACAAACGCAGCATCGCCATCATCTGCAGAACCGACAGCACCTCGTACCACGCACTGGGCAACGCCGTCTCCTGCCACCGGAAATACAAATTATCGAAAATATAGTTTTACCGAAGAAAATGCAAAATACATTTACATGGATTGGATAATAGACCTCTGCGTCATCTTCCTGGTTCATCCAGGCGAACTGTATCTTGTCTTCCAACTCACTCCCTGTAAGAAGTTGAGCAACAGCGATGAAACCAGAAATTAGCTAGTCTGAATCTGTTCGAGGATCTCGGATAGTTCAGAGCAAGAATGGATCAAGCTATACAGGCTGACATGTCGAGTTACCATCTTTTGTCATTCCAAGAACAACTGGCAGGTACTCTTCCAGAGCCTGCACAAGATCAGCTGACGTGGTGCCCCCTGCAAGCACCAATGTTCAGACTGTCAGCCACCGTACTCAGAAAAGCACTTTGCTGACGATCGGATTCGGACGAACCATGCTGTGTGATGGCCCGTCTCCGGGGCCTGGCCACCGCCAGAGCCTCGCGAGCGGCCATGGCCGCGATCCGGTCCCTCGACGCCGCCAGCCGCTCGATCAGCCTCCTCGGCAGGCAGTCGGCAAGCGGCGGCGGAGGCAGTTCCAGGGGCTCTGGAACCCGCAGCCCGGACACGAACACGGCCACCTCGCCGATGCTCGCCGGTCGCCTCCTGATGGCGCTGGCGTCGTCCGGCTTGGAGCTGAAGCACCCCATTCACCGATATACCCTGCAGAATGTGCAGCTTTACTATCTGCCTGAGATGACCAGACCGACTGGACACCTGAAGTAGTTCACAGAACACAGCGGGGATGCCACCTCGATCTTGCAGCCAGAGGTCACTGTAGCGCTCATGAGCTCGAGCTGCAGGATCAATGGCGAGAATGAAGGCAAGGGGAAACTGGGTGATGGAGAGTGAAGGTGCTAAATAATCAAGGTGCCGTGATTTTGGTCAATTGGTTAGCAGCGAGAAGAGGGAGCCCAATTATGTTGCTCACGAGGTTTGCATCCACGTCTACATCCAACAGCCAAAGGTTGCTGCGAGATCACGAGCATTGCGATCACAACCGCGTCTTGCAATCAACATACTTTCATTTGCGTCTTGCAATCAACATACGATCTCACAACTATTAATTTCTGTTTTTTCGGCCTGCTCCCTTTCTTTTCCATGGATTCATTAGTGAAAAACGACTGACCTTCACACCTTCTCTGTCCCAAGGATAGGAAACTAGCATGCTGAACTTCAACTTAACTTAGCTTCAGAGAACTGTTATAAAAAATCAGTACTTACAAAAATAATGATGTACAAGTAAACCATGTACCCAAAAATGGAAAAAATAGTTCTACTTCTTTAAGAAGAAACAGTAAAAAATGATGACATTTTCGTATGAAAGTCCAGCATTGCCCAGCTGAAATCAAAATTGACAAGATTACATCTCTTAAATGTTTTATAACTTTGCTTATTGACAATCGGTCAATGGAATTATGTTCTACGTTACAAGAGACAACTCACCACATACCAGTGAAAGACAATGTTGACATCTGGATTTCCTATGTGCAGGCAAGTACATTTAATTTTTTCCAAACACTAGTTTCATTGCCAGCCAAATGCACAAATGTGGTCCTCCTCCTTTTTTCGGGCTTGGAACCAGATACTATTAATGCAAAAGCAGAGCCCCTGCCAGTTTCGTCAAAATAATGGCATAGGCGGAGTTCCTCCCCCCCTCTCCCAAACACACACACACAAGCAAAAACTAAGCACCGAGAAATGCGCAAAGATAGGAAAATAGACTATCAACAGCCTATATTACATTTTTTGTTTGTTTTCAATTTTTTGACTAAAACATAAAGCAACATGACTACCTACTGGATGCCATAAAGGATTTTTTAAAGCTTTTCCTTGTCTATGAGTTAAGCACCATGGACTATCATATAGTTTAGTGTTACAATATTGACTTTTTTGTTATATACTTTTCTTGAGCCACAAATTTGCTCAACAAGCTAGTCAGTCTTGCAGATATGGTCTCTGAAGTCTCCAAGAATACCAACCTACAAAATAATTTTCCATAAAGTATAAGGATCCCTACACAAATAAGCCCATAGATTTATGCAGATGTATGTACTGTCGTCGCAGAGCAGTTATATGTGTGTGTAATTAATATGAGTTATCGTCGGCGGGAATTTTCCATCGCGCCAGAAGCCGCCGGTGGTCATTACCGACGTCCCATCGCCATTAGCAGAGCCTCACAGACCATCAAGGTCTAACAGTAGTACGCGGGTGCGGACGATATGCGTCGGACCGATGGACGCACTACCCAGGCCTGCCGGATCGCGACCCATTTTCTATCCGTGGACCGACACAAACGAACCAGAACGGGCGGTTTGGATCGCCTGTTTGCATCGGCCCGCTGGAGATGCCCTAACGCACATGCTATAGCGTCGTCGCTACCCATCAGTTCCCAAAAGACCGCTTTGTTCTCTCTCGGCCACGGCCGTCGCTGCGCGCCCATCAGTTCTCTCTTCCCCTTTCAGTTTCTCATCTCATCATTTCCCTGCTCATTCTTATCCGAAATCAAACTAGATTGAACACAAGGCATAGAGCAGTCGATACATCCCTTTCGTTTCTTTCTTCATTTCGCCTTGCGCACCATTCTTCTGCGGAGGTGTGCTTCGGTAGTCGGTACTGAAAAGAACAATGAGGCCTTTTGCTCTTAATTACTCGTAATTATCCCGGTTAAATTAGGACCCTCATCTGATCTGGACTCCGGGTTTTTTTCAGGAAAAAAAAGCAATCCTAAACACCGGCACGGTCACACCCCATGACAATTTGGATTTCCGCTAACGTTTTAATTAAGCATATTTTTGTGGCTGCCTACGAGCTAGCAAGTTCGTCACTTGGTCGGATCAGACTCCTGATTTAGTCCGACACGAGTTCGTCTCGAAACTGCCATATATTCACATCGTTCTCCTCGTAAGCCGTCACGATCCTGTACCCGCTGCTCTTCGCGTCCGGCGGCAATGGATCCTCCGTGCTCGCAGCCGACGACAGCGCTATGCACACCGGCAGTCGGAGAAGCAATCCCCGACGTGATCCTGCTAGACATCTTCATGCGTCTTCCGGCGAGGTCGTTGGGACGGTGCCGGTGCCTCTCGCGCGCCTGGGCGGCCACGCTCGCGCCCTCGGACGACTTCACCGACCGCCACTTCCGTGCGGCCAACTGCAGCCCCAGACTCTTCGTCCTCCCAGTCCCCTCTGCCGGCGTCACCTCAGTGCCAGCCTGGTCGCCCGACCAACCCCACGGCACCATGCTCCTTGCTTTCCCAGGCCGGGCCATGCGCAACGCCGGCACCCGCCCCTGCCGCGGCCTCATCGTCATGGAAGAAGACGACCCGCCAGCTAGGGCGACCGACGCTCCTGTCTACTACGTATGTAACCCGTCCACTGGGATGATGACGGCGCTCCCGGAGGGCCGGCGGTTGCCGCCACAACATGGCGGGTATGCGTCAGGGCCCATCCGGTGCTACGACAATCTTGGGATCGGCTACGACGCTTGCAGCGCCAAGTTCAAGGTGGTCCGGATCTGCCGCTATGGGGACGACGACTTCCTCGCCGAATGTGACGTCTACGTGGTCGACGATGGGTTCTGCTGGAGACCGGCTTTGGGCGACACCGAGCTGCCCGAGGCGGCCGAGCATATAAGCTCGTATGAAGCGAGTGTGTGCGCACAAGGCCATCTCTACTGGATGTCCGAGGGGAAGGGTCCGTGCAAGGACGAGAGGCATCTCATCTCCTTCTCCCTCTCCGATGAGACCTTCGGGGTCATACGGCAGCCATCTCGGTACAACAAGTACGGTCTCACCGAGCTTGAGGGACGCGCGTGTCTCTTCTCCTCCGTCCACCAGACGCAGTACGACATATGGCTGCTGCGTGACGACTACCATGGCCGCGACGACGCCGCGGGAAGCACATGGGACCTACGCTGCAGCATCGACCTAGCCACGGCGCCGCCGGATGTTAGGCGATTCATGCGGTGCCTGGTGAGACCACTCGCATTCATGGACGGCGGCCGCCGCATCCTCTTTAGGCCAGGCGTTACTCAGTCCAGGAACGACTCTGAGCCTGTCCACCAACTTTGTGCGTACACCCCCGCCACCGGCGCCATGGAGGAGCTTCTTGCCGATGGGTGCCTGATTTCCCAGCCCACCAAGAATGGATGTGCGCCGTCAAAAGCCGTGGTGTACGAGGAGAGCCTTATTTCCACAGGGCGGACGCATGAGGACATCCTCTTCTCGTCTAGGTCGGTGCAGGCCCTATCCATAGCCTTGCACCGCCTCCCCGCTTCCCTCCTCGGGAGCCTCAAGATTGTGTGTCGAGCCTGGCACGCCATGATAAAAACTGATCGCTTCATCAAGCTGCACAACTGCTATGCCAGGACCAGGCGACACTCTCCGCCGCACGTCTTCTTCCCCGACGCTCCCTCGGAGGACAGGGGGCTGGAGGAGTCATCACTACTGCTCGCATCGCCGAAGCTGCTGGACCACAGGGTGGTGAGCAGCAAGCCCTGCCATGGCTTGCTCCTCATAACATCATCCCACAGCTCCGACGTTCATGTGCTGAGCCCAGTGATGGATGAATATATGACTTTCGACTTCTGTTCCGACAAGGGAGTTACCAGAAGCCATGGCATGGGGTACGACGAAATGATGGAGGAGCATGTCATAGTCACCGTCATCGCTTCACGCAGCTTGGCCATGGAGTGCGACTTGCGGCCTCTCAAGGATGGGAAGAGAAGGACATTGTCATGTCCGCCATCGATCCGCGTGTGGCTCGATGTGCCGCCTGTGTACAGCCACGGAAAGATGTATTGGATGGGCGAGCCACCAAATCATACCAACATCATGGCACTCGACATCCATACCGATGCTTTCGAGGTCCTGTCGGCGCCGCGCCCCAACGACACCTGCAGGATGGTGGTTGCAGAGCTGGCGGGGCGGCTGTGTGTTGCCCATCCATGCGCCCACACAGAGACCATGACCATATGGAGCAAGAACGAGCAGGGATGGACCATGGAGCACATGATAAAGCTCCGGCGGTGGCGGGAGTTCTCGCCAAAGAAGGCGGCAGGGCTGGTGGTCCCGGTGGAGATCAGTGGCGGGCAGATGTTGCTGGACACAGGGAGGGCCGTGGGGCTGTATGATCTGAGGAAGCGGACGATGCACACCATGTTCTCGCTCACGTGGCGGCACGGCGAGGAGACCAACAAGTTCGTCAGGACAGCGTTATGGGAAGACAGCTTGGTCCCTCTTCCATTGGGAGGTCAACCCGATCGCTGGTACAGAGATGTATAGGTAGAATATGGGGTCTCGGATGGACAGGTTCATTTTCTTGTATATTTATTACAATGCTATTATTCTTCAATGCTAGGATTGAGTTGATTAATCATATTGTGTGCAATGGTCTATGAGTTAAACTTTAAAAAGGGTCGAGAAAGGGCTAGCTGGTTCTAATATTAGTCAAACTTGGATTCATATGATATATGGCTGCAGAGTTAAGGTGCCAATTTATCTCCACAATTTCGGTGAGAACAATAGGATTTGTCATGTCGCTTCTTCCAAGGTAAAATCCTACTGTACTGTACAATGGCAGCGATAGGTGGCTTACTCTCAGCTTGATTGCATGCTACTTGATTGTGTATATAAGACAGTTCAGCAATACATCCAGTCCAAGATAATCTGAAGTCCCAAGGTCCACCCTGAAATAAATTGATGATGATTAAGTAGATCATAGACGCCTTTACAAGGTTCAGATTTATTGAATGTTTCCAATCCTTACCATACTCTGCCACAACTATCTTGAAAATCATCACTGATATCGTGGAAAGATGAAGGTATTACAGCTGAAACTTCAACAGAATCATACGACGGGTCAAAGTCCAGCATTGAATTGTCCAGCTGAAAGCAAATTGACACATTGACAAGTCCAAAAGAGATCCGGAAACGGATGACTAGCATAGAAAAGAGGAAACATGTAAGATTGTATAGATAAACTTACAATGGCAGCATAGATGTTGTAACCAGTTGATAAAGAATAGGTAGCGTGAACTTTTTTACCCTCAGATTTTATTGTTTAGGTGCCAAGGTAAACCATGCCAAACATGGTCACAATTATGTAAAAGAACAGGAAATATAGGTGGTCCACGTATTACAATGGTGCCTGCTATATTTTCGAATTCAGATAGGATGATGTGTAATGTGTAAATTATTTCGTGTTTACACACAACGCAGAAGGTTAGATTTGATGCTATCCATTATCAGTTTAGTTTCATGAATGGAGAAATCCAATTGGTGAGGAAAAGCAATACATCATGTAATCAGCGTAGCTTTCCGAAATAGGGCAAGCCCAACCTGCAAATTTGAAGAGTTGAAATTTCCTACCCTTCCCATGCATGACATACCAAGCCTGAATTACCTGTGGAGAAATAGTTCATGTAAAGAAAGGGCAAGTGCTTTCGACTAATGAGAATGAAAAGAAATAAATATGCAATGTCACTTTACTCCACCAACAAAGCGTAAAAGAAGAAGTTCTGAATTGATGATGGTTGTTTTGAGTTATGGATGGTTCTAGAGATGCTCTGTTATTTCGTAAGATGAGAAATTCAACAATATCAGTGAGAAGAGAATCATAGATTTACAAAGTGCAGACTTTCAGCTATCATGCACTCAAAACCGAAATAAAAGTTTGATCGTAATCGAAGCAACAACTCACCCTTGGAAGCTGTCTTTAAAGGCAGCGACGTATCCTTCCTTGGATCCGCTGAACACCTCCCTGCCATTCTTGCGCACCCTTTATTGGTTCTGTATTTCGAACGCATACGCAAATTTCAACATTTCAGTACAGCAAATGCACGCATCTCCTCGCCATCCCTGCACGCACACCCTAAATCACCAGAGCAGCACCTCTGAGATAGCCATTCATTTGAACACACATAGTACAGTAGAGCAAATAGAAGGTATGCAGTAAGGAGGAGACGACCGACCTGGCCTAGCCAGGGTAGGTTTGCTGGCGGTCGTACTTGCAGCCATCATGTCCTTGTGGAGCTGGGCCGCCTCCTTCATCCCCCCCTCCTTGCACACCCCGTGGATCAGGTCATCAGGCGCCGTCGCTCCCCATCCGCTCCGGCACGCACATGGCCTCCTGCTGCATCCCCTTCCTGATGTAGAGCGGGATCACGGTGTTGTAGGAGAAGCGGTCCGGCAGCACACGAACTGCGTCCATCCACGTCATCATTGCCTCCGCCCGCCCGGCGCCCTGGCATTCAGGCGCACATGCAACAAGGCGCTGTAGACTGCAGAGATGCATGTTTTCATGCTGACACCCGCCAGCGCCATATCGTCGAACAGCTTGCGGGCGGTGGCCGTCATCCGGATCCTGGCGAGCACGGTGAGCAGCGCGGTGCAGGCGTGGGCGTTCGGGCCAGGCGGCGCTCCCGCGCCATCACAGGCCCAACGGCGCCGACAAGCTTTAGTTGGCCGTCCCCACCGCCGACGCATGGACGCAGGCACGCAGCCGCCGTGCCAGGGGTGCTTCCTAAGCCTCCTTTCGCTGCTACGCTCAAGCCAGGGGAGCCTGCGTGCCACCCAAACGTTTTTCGAGCCACGTCCACCCTCGATATTTTACCATGGACTATAGTTTTTTTTTAAGGAACCAGTGAGCTTTATTAAATCAAAGCCAACAGTATTTTTACAATCTTCGACGAGCAGGGTTATCATGAACTATATGTGATCATATTCTACTGTATTGCCGTTGAATATCTATGTTTTTTATTTGCCTTTTCCCAAAATGTTGGTCAAGTTTCGATTTGAAAATTTGTCCAAACTTTTTTGTCTGAACTAAAATTTTGAGACATTTTTGCTTCACTTTTAGAGCACGTATGATAAATGGTATTTCCTCTATTTTAAAATGATTGTCTCAACTTTGTCTAGATCCACACATATCTAGAGTTTTCACTATGTAGATACATATATATCTAGCCAATGTTAAGACAATTATTTTGAAACGAAGGGTGTATGAGAAATGGAGAAAAAGGAGCTCAAGTATCGGGAGTCTCACTTTGCGCACAATCTTCATAGTCTCTATAAATTTTTATTGTGCAAAGTTAATTATATGGTCAAAATTTGGTAGTATGAGGTTTACTCTATACAGTCTTTTTTTAACATTATTTGCCTAGTTTTGTAGACTTTATAACTTCACAAAATGTCTCCTCCACATGGAGAATATAATGGGAGATTTCCCGTGTCCTCGTTGAAATTGTTGAATTTATCGAGTTTCAAATATATATGGCTAAACTTGGTGATTCAATTCACTATGAAATATAAAAATAGAGGCATGAACCCAACTATCGAGCATAAATACCCCCTCTTGGAGTCACTAGTATCTACTTGGCCAAGATAACTACTAACAACGGAGAGCATGCAAGATCACAAATAACATAGAGATGACATAAGATAATATTCAGAACATCAACTCAATCATAACACCAATATTCATCGGATCCCAACAAACACAACATATAGAATTATATAACGGTGATCTTGATCATGTAAGGCAGCTCACGAGATTTAAACATAAAGCACATGGTGGAGAAGACAACCATCTAGCTACTGCTATGGACCCATAGTCCAAGGTAGACTACTCACTCATCGTGCCGGAGGCAAGCATGGCGATGAAGAAGACCTCTGGTGGTGATTCCCCTCTTCGGCAGGGTGCCGGGAAGAGCTTCTGGACCCTCCCGATCTTGGATCGACGACGGCGGCGGATCGCGATGTGTTTCTGGAAAAGTGATCGGGTCCTTAGATTTTTCCCGTCGGGGGGTCTTTATAGGCGAAGGGGCAGCGTCAGAAGTGGACCAGGGCAGTCACACACGTAGGGGGCGCGGCCAGGGGCTGGGCCGCGCCGCCCTACTGTGTGGCCGGCCCGTGGCCCCTCTCCGTCTCCTCTTCGGACTTCTGGAAGCTTCGGTAAATTTTTGGATGTTCGGCTTTTGTTTCGTCCAATTCCGAGAATATTTCCTGTGTAACTTTTCTAAAACAGAAAAACAGCAGAAAACAGGGAACTGGCACTGTGGTATCTTGTTAATAGGTTAGTTCCAGAAACTGCATAAAAATGTCATGAACTGTAATGAAACACTAAGCAAATGGTGTAAAAACAAGCATGGAGCATCAAAAATTATAGATATGTTTGAGACGTATCAATCCCGCTATTGATTATTAATAGAAGATCATGTCTGCATATTCTCGAACCCGTAGGGTCACACATTTAACGTGCATCGATGCTAGGATAGAATAGATAATTGGTTATTGAGTTTTTTGTTCAGAGTCTCGGATGAGATCCCGGACATCACGAGAGGTTCCGGAATGGTCCGGAGAATAAGATTCATATAATGGAAAGCAGTTTTTTGGGTTTCGGAAAAGTTCTGGACTTTTTCGGTAGAGTACCGGAATGTTCTAGAAAGTTTCAGAGGGCTCCGTGGTGGGCCCACATGCCCCAAAGGGTCCACATGGACCAAAGGGTGTTGCCTACATGGGCCTGGTCGTCCATGCCCACTTGTCTTATGAGGCCAAGGGCAAAACCCTAGGGTTTTCTTATGGGCCAAGGCAAAGGAAACTTAGGAGGCAAGTTTTCTCCCTGGGGTCACCGGCTTGACTTGGAGGCGAAGGCTGCCCCCTTGGCCGACCCCCTTGACCTATTTAAAGGGGAGGGGAGCGCTGGGGCGTGCTTCTTCCAACCCTAGCCGCCGGCCCAACTGCTGCTCTCCACTTCTCTCTCTCGCGACTACACGTAGGCGAAGCCCTGCCGCAGAAATTCTCCACCATAAGCACCACGCCGTCATGCTGCTGATCCAATCTATCTCTCCACCATACTTGCTGGACCAAGGAGGGAGGAGACGTCGTTGTGCCGTACGTGTGCATCGCTCGGAGGCGCCGCCGGTTGTGGCGCTTAGATCGGATCAAATCGCGAGGAGGAGACAGCTAGTATGACTACATCATCCACGTTCGGTTGAACGTTTCCGCTGTGCGATTTCTTCAAGGGTATGAAGATCTCATCTATCTCTCTTGTTGATTACATCTCCTAGATTAGATCTTGGCTTTCTTGTTCGCATCCGTAGGAATTTTTTTTTGATTTACTATGCTACGAAACCCTTTAAACATTAGTGATGAGGTTTTAACTCGGCAATGCCCATGCTTGAGGGCTTTCGATCTATGGAGCGTATGTGGGCGCTTGGCGGATTCGACGGCTTCAGACAGAAATAGGGGTATACACGAATTTACCCAGGTTCGGCCCCCCGGAGGGTAAAGACCTACATCCTGCTTGTCTGATCTTGTATTGCTTGTATAGTTGGAGCTGTTACAATGGTGCGCAAATGGGATCTGGCTATGGTCGAAAAAGAGATGGCGTATGCTAGCCTATGCGTGGGATCTATGCCAGATCAGGTGTCTATGCGAGATTGTATTGTCTAGGAGATGCCCTTGATGGCTTTATATATGCAGCCAGTTAGGGTTTACAAGTAGTCTTTCCCTTCTACTCCAAGTCGAAGTGCTAGGCCTTGCGGGCTTCATGTATCCTTCGAGCGGGCTTCTTTCTTGGTCGATAGCGGGTATGCTAAAGGTGAGGACCCGAGGGATCGTTCCCTTGTCAATTAGCATGTAGAGTCAGGCCCTAAAGGCAATCTTTGCAATGATTCAGATCTTAAGACAAGGGATCAACTTTTTTTTCGAAGAATGTGAGTTTGTTGTCGCTTGTTGGAATGCTACTAATATTCAATGGGAGGTAGGGCACATACTTAGAGATAGATTTCCTATGGCTCAAGAAGCTTGCTAGGTACCTTGTTTCATCGAGGTAGTGACTTTTGCTATTTGAAATATTAGGAAATTAAATAATGATCTAATTTTCAGAACCTTATCAAGCCACTGTCAAACGTTGGTAAGTTGGTTTTTAGAGTGATCTTTTTATTCATAAGTACAGAGTGAAGGCTGCCTCACTTTAACCTCTTGTCGACTAGTTGTTATCCTTTTTGGGTAAATCTTCTGTGTCTTTTTAGCTCATTTCTTCCCTCTTTGATGTAATTCTCTTGGAGTCTCTTGAGACTTTGTAAGTTCTGTCTTATATATTATGTTGTTGCAGAGGCTGAGTGTAATTGATATATGCTTGGTATTAATATATTCACTTTATCAAAATAATATAAAATTTGCACTGTAGGGGCTGGATTCCCCTACAGTAAAGTTGCAAAAGAACAGTTTTAGGACTAGAAACAAACATAGAAAACTAGCAAGCAAATTACAAGCACATCGTACCCATTTCAGAGACAAAGATGGCATTGAATTTTATGAAGATGGGAAGATGTAAAGTATTAGGACTTATAATTGCTTCTTTCACTTTGTAGTGAAGCCATTTTTCGGGCTTATGTGTCTTTTTTAATAGCTCGAATGCATCTTCCTCACCCTTGCAGATAACCCTGAAACAGCCGGTATGATCCATTTGAAACGCTAGCACAAGTGTCTCTTGTTGCCTTGTGATTATGAATTTTGTATTCATCGAGCAATTTCAATAGGATGGTCTGCAAAAAATGGACACTTGGGTTTACATGTTGCCTAGCCTGAGCATTAATTCTTGTCAAAAATTATCTGTACAAATCTACATTCGTATAGATGAGAGACTAGACGTGATTAATAATTAAATGGTTGATTTGATTTTGTGCTGAATTTGTGGAGCGAAAAAAGATTCATTCCGTTTTTAACCGCGTTGTGAGATTTGAGTTATGATCAATCAATCAAGAAGGATCTCCAAATGAACCATGGCTGTGAAAAACAAATCAATCAAGCAACATATATCGGGAAAGTAGGGGATCCCATCCCATGCCTGCTGCGGACGTGCGCGTTTCCATTTTTCCCCAGCCCCAGCTCGGTGCACCTACGGCACCATCAAATCCGCTAATTACTACTACAATGCTATAAATCATGTGATCAACAGCGTCCTCCTCGCAAAAAAACCCTTCTCCCCAACCTCTCTCTCCCTGTGCAAATCTGAATCAAAGATGCTCGGGAAGCAGCAGGAAAGCGGCGGCGAGGAGGCACGCTCGACCGGATGGATAACGGCGGCGTTCCTGACGGTCTGCGGCTTGTGCGGCAGAGCCCTCGGCCCGGGCAAGGACACCTACATATACAGGTATACATCGCCATTGCTCGATCGTTCTGCCCTCTCAAGCACCGGGTCGAAATCTTCTTTGGTGTTAAGGTAGTAGCAGTTCGTGGATTTTTCTCTTTACAGTATGTACCTTCCTGTGGAGTCCGGTGTGTTGCTTTCGTTTTCCAGATCGAATTAATTTACTTAGAAAGTCAGCCGTGTGTTGATTACTCCCTCCGGTTTAGTTTAATAGGCATAAACGCAGTTTGGACAAAGCTTTGACTAATAATTTTAGTCAACAAAACACGAATGAAATCTCATAAGAATTGTACCATTAAAAAATTCTTTTTAATATTAATCTAATGGTATAGTTTTTATAATATATATCCCATATTTTGTTAACAAAAGTGGTGGTCAAAGCTTTTTCTTAAATAATGTGCGTGGCTGTTAAACTAAACCAGAGGAAGTACTTTTTATAAGAAAGGACGCTTTATAACTTAAAAGGTTTGTTGATTACTAGTAGTTCATAGCAAAAATCATATTCTCTCCTACATTAAATTTCTTTCTGGCAAATTATTTGTGGCCAGTAAATAGATTGTTATGTGTACGGTAGCATTACAATTTCCCCTCTTTTTGCGATGTAATCATGTATATGTATCTATATGTATGATGTCCCTAAATATACTTCCTCCGATCATTAATATTTATCTCTGACATGATGTATCTAGACACTACAATATGTCTGAATGCATCATGTTAGAGAGAAGTATTAGTGGTCGGAGAAAGTAATATTTTTTTAACAAGTTAGATTATGTGAGTCAATCATATGCATGATATGTTGCTCACTTGGTGGTACTACCATGCATCCAGTATCTAATTAACTCTCTTGTTTCTTTGCGTTCAAAAAAACTCTTGTTTCTTTAATTTTCATCAACCACGAAGCTAAAACAAAATAAGAAATTCTGTGTTGTCTAATCCTGCAGGGGCGAGGTGGCATTCTGCAGCAACGAGTGCAGGGAGTGGTACATCAAGCACACGGAGCGCAACCGCTCCCTCGGGGAGATAGGAACAGCACCAAAACCATGAGCTCGTAGCTCCTAGTCCTAGAGCCTCTGTGTGCCGTATATGTGCAACGTGTCAGTGTTTAAAGCGTCCGTCTATACAACAACCGATTGATCGAACCGGTCATCTTGGTGTTTAAGTAATTCTTATTATCCTTCTGCTTTTTTTCCATTTTCGCAGAGCATGGTCCCCTAATATATTTTTGTGGTCCCATATGTCAAGCATAATACTCCCTCCGTTCGCAAATATAAGATGTTTTACTTTTGTGAAGTGAATATATCTAGACATCTTTTAGTGTATAGGTTCGCTTGAATCTATATACTAAAAGATGTCTAGATACATTAGCTTCATAAAGCTAAAACATCTTATATTTCTAAACGGAGGGAGTATATGTGTGACAGTCCAAAGTAGTATATGAGTGATCATAATCCTAAGCACCGGATGATGATAAGCCTATGGGCATAAGATTTCCTTTGACCTGAGTTTAGTACACCTTCTTTTGGATCCTCTGAATCATCAAAGTTATGATCACCGACAAAAAATTCCCATTGACAAAATCCGCTCTCAACCGGCTCATCTTCTTTGCCATAGTCTATGAGGGAATGAAGACCCACATGTATATTTCCTCCTTCACGACATTGTCGGATGTAGTGTCTTCGAACACATGACGCAAGGTTAGAGCGATGCATTAGGAACGACTCCGGGGCTGGACATGATTCAGATGCTTCAAGCAGTACCCATGCTTGGAGTTGGCACTTGGCAGTGGTATACAGTCTGAAGTAGACCTCTTGATTTTGTGAGGTATGCTTGAGGCTTGATGTTAATAGGGAACCCATAAGGATCGGGCGTCATCACTAGTTTTTTGGGTTTGATAACTACATATAGTAGATACCCATATTTAAGACGAACAAAAATAGCGGATCTTCTTTGGTTTGGCCGTTCAGTGGATCTTCTTTGCAGCATGGTGCTCCTTGGGTCGTCAGTTCGTGGTTGTAGTAGGATTGGGTGTGTTTGTTGGTTTTGAGGTCGCATGCTTTAGGTTTGTTGTCTTGTGGTTTTGTTGTAACGGTTTTTGCCCGGTTTTCTGTTAATTAACTGGGCAATTCTCTTCTTCTTAATTAATAGATTGAGGCAAAACTTTTGCCTCCGTTTTTTTTAAAAAAAATAGCGTTCGCTTAGCTCCCAGGTTACCATGTTCATAGAACAGTGCACGGTGAACAATGTTCTCGACAAATTTTATGGCAGTTTTTTTAACGTGTTTATTTAACAATAATTCTTAGAAGGTAATTATTTGAATGTTTTTTAGCGGTGCGTATTTTTTTGGCATTAATTTTTCAACGGTGTATGATCAATAATATTTCACCCACTATTTTGACCTAAAAACTATCAGTAATCTTCAATACTAGTAATTCTTCAGCGATAACTGCTTTCTTTCGTAGTAGATTCAGGGTTCTCCTATATTAACTCTGGCTAACAAAATACTTCACTAATCATGACTATTTTATTCGACAAACAATATTGATGGATTAGTCGTTGTCTCTTTGACCCAGAAAAATACCACCATGTACTTAAGCATATAATTCACCATTCATCGCTCTTTTATTTAGAAAAACATACAACTGCCTTCTTCTACTGTGACTTCACCATAAAAATACTACATTAGTATTCAATAAAATAATGTTACCATGTTTTCTTCATCATGTTCTTCCGCAGTAGCTTCAGGGTTTCCTATAGTAACTTCAGCAAACAGTACTCCACTATATGTCGCATATTTTATTCGGCGAAAAAGAGTACTAGACCGGTCATTGTCTCTGTTACCTAAAAAAATACTACTCCCTCCATCCTAAAATGTAAGGCGCCTAAAATTTAGTCAACATACTTTAAGTTTAACCAAATTTATACATAAAAAATAAACATTCACAATACCAAATCAATATCAATAGATTACTAGAAAGTATAGTTTCTCAAAATGTGCATTTAATATTGTAGATATTCATATTTTTCATATAAACTTGTCAAACTTAGAAGATGTTGACTTTTGGGTAAACCTTAGGCGACTTACATTTTGGAACGGGGGGAGTACTATCTACTTAAGAAAACTACACCATTTGTTGCCTCTTTTATTCGGGAACATATACTCTTCTATAGTAATTTCACAAAAATAGTACTACATTATTTATCGCATCTTTTATTTGGAAAAATAATACTACCTTGTTTTCTTGATCAGCTTCTTCCACAATAGCTTTATGGTTTTTCTACGGTAGTATCAGCAAAAAAAAATCCACTATTTGTTACCTATTTTATTCAACAAATAAAATTGCTGGATTGGTCATCAACTATTTTATATGGGAAAAATTCTACTGCCAACTTAAAACAATACTTTACCATTTGCTGCCTCTTTTATTCAGGAACATACTATTGTCTTCTTCTACAACGACTTCACACAAAAATACTACATTACTCATCGCTTCTTTTATTTACAAAAATAATACAAAGTTTTTTTCTTGATCACCATCTTCAAAATACTCCACTAGTAAGACTTACAATCTAATGAGAACCTACATACATTATCAAGTTCATTAATGACAACTTAAAATAATATAATGATCATGAGTTGTTTTAAGACCTAGCCTCGCGGAATTGGCTCCCGGGTTGCCCCGAGCGACTTCGGAGCCCCTTCCCCATTGCCACCTCCCTTCACCCTACCTCCACCGAAACAGGCCGTTAGCGGACGACGGCGGTGGGGTTCCCTATTCTCCCTTGTTTTTCTCCTTGATCTCAGCTTGTTATCGTCGTTTCGTGAGATCCAATCTCCTTGATTTTCGATCTAGAGATATGCTCCATCCACCGCCGGTTATAGCCTTGCCCTGCTGCGCCACCATGTCTTTGAGGGTCCATGGCCTTGGTCATGAGCCAAACTCACCTAGTCTATATCGAGATTCGCCGGTGCCGCTGTTCTTGATGGTGTCATCGCAAGCGGGCAGGGACGGTCATGTCTATGTTGGGGTCGATGCCAAAGAACGCGTTGATGCCCCCTCAAGGGCATATGTGTGCAATCTACAGGTGCTGGATTGACATATGTGGTGGATAGTAGATAGACTTGGACTCATTCACCTACTCTTCGGTTGATACTTTTGATCCGGAGTATCGGATTGTAGTATGCTATTTTTTTTCTAAGAGAACCTAGGTTATCGAATCCACATGAACATTGCTTTTAGTGTAAGATAATGTGAAGAGACATTGAGAATTTTTTTAATCGTTGTTTCAATCGACCAATGGTTTATTTTGTTTGTTTGTACCAATGGATAGAGATAGGCCAGGGCCAAGGTTTCACCCATAGCTGTGTAATATGGTAATGGGACAATAAAGATGATATGAAGAACACATGTGTCAATATGCATAATATTAATACTCAAATATAATGGGTGGTCCGTCCTAATAACACCATAGAAGAATTAAAAGCAATGATGTCACCATTAATACTTGAATAATAACCACACTTCCAACCTGTATCCACACTCTCACCTAGGCATCAGCGTCGAACTATGCAACTATTACCACTTTCACCTTAATACATTTATCAATCTTTTGAGACTTGGGTACCTATCAAGCCCTAGGATTGAATCAATACATGATGGAAATATAAATATGGATATTGATTAACATATTACACAATATCTTATGAATAAAATAGATGCACTTGTTGATGCGAGGCTACGCCTTAGCCGTCAGCTCATGAGGAGTACTCACACATGATTGGATCAACACTCATAAACATTTTATTAAAGATATTTAGATAAAATGAATAACAATAGTCTTACTTAGTCTTACAATACCACCAGTTGTACTGAAATCAATATTACAAAAGTAGAAGAGAGGGGAGTGGTGATGGAGATGATGGAGTCCATGGTGGTGGCAGTGGAGCTTCAGTGGAGATGGAGATCTGAACCTTTATTTCCTCATTTTTCATGTACAAATATATATATATATATTACTTATGGTTTTCTTATGTATATTTTTCCTCCTACTTAACCTATTTATTTCAAGTATGCAACTGTTAAGACAATAAATAATTTCAAGAGATTCAATAAATTTAAACATATACATTTTATCATATGAAGTGCCAAAGTGAATTAACTTCAGAATTACACTTGAGTCTATATTTAACCATCTCACATCCTTTGATTTAGAAAACCACAATTTAGGTTAAGTTTTATTGATAAAAATCCTGGAATTTGTTATAGTTCGATATACACATTAGAGTGTTGATTTAAATGATCATGTGGATTTATTGTTGTTAAATATTAATATTACTGTTGCTAATTAAAATGATCTTATGGATTTCACTACTTGTGGCATTACTTACTACACTCTTCATTTCACTACTTACTGTTACTGTTGTTATTTAATACTATTGCTATTAGTAACATTTCTAATGTCTTGTCTCTTAATAAAAAGTAAATCCAATTCAAGAGGATCCAATGAAATCTTGATATATAAATTTGAGCACGAATGCCTAAGCAAATTGCATTAGCGTATATATCAATCATATTTTATTCTTTGATATTATGATTACAATTAATTTTAAAATCCTTACTTGATTGCAAAATCTAGGAATTTCTCTTGCTTCGTTTGGATGTTTGCATTGAGGGACTAGGTATTGTATTGGGCTGAATGTCTAATATCCAGAATATTGATATTGGGAGTGAATGCCAATATTTCTGTTTGGATGTGTTAGATATTTGAGTCCCAGACTAGATATTGATGTTGAATGCCAAATACTGTTTGGATGGTAAAAGTGTTGAATTGGAGTTGAACGAGACTTCGATTATTATACTATATATATTATAGACTGTAAAAAATGTACGCAGCAGCCATAATATTTTCATAGTCGCAAAAATAAGCAAATAATATATTGGGAACACTATATACCAACAGTAAATATTCTCGAATATTTTATGGATATAATACATTGAGAACACTACATACCAACAATCGTGCCGACAGCCATATCCTGGCGTCACTTATCCTGGGCATGGCCGTGCAACAGTGACGGTATAGCTGAGCGCCGGCGTATAGATTTTGGATAGCTAAATCCATAGTTGGTATAGTATGGCGTAGCGGTGATGGAGCAGAGTTGCTTGCAATCGATCAAGTACTAGCTGTTTTCTACTAGGTAGCATACGCAGACACATGGCTTATTTTGCAATCCAAGGATCAGCTGGAGTACTTGCGTCGCCGCCGCCGTCGCAAGGTATCAGCCCTAGATTTTCCGTGTCGTGCAACTCAGAGACGTGAGCGATCGTCAAACTTCTACATCGCGAGACGAGGGATGATAGCGAAGCGGTGCGATCCTGGGAAGCAACCGAATGCATAGCAATCTCCAGCCGTACCCCTCGACATCGCGTGCCTCTTATTTTTGCCGTCCAGCCCATCTGCTAGATATTGAGCCAGAATACCAAACACTACGGGAACAAGACACTACGCCGACGGCCCAGAGCTATGCCGACGGCTTTTTGTCGGGGCCGTCGGCGTAGCTCGTTGAATAGGAATCCTACGAAAAAGACCGTCGGCGTAGAAAAGCCGTCGGCCTAGTTATCTACGCCGACGGCAAAGCCGTCGGCATAGCAAAGCCGTCGGCCTATGAAGGTACGCCGACAGCAAAGTCGCCGGCATATCAAAGCCGTCGGCCCAAGGTGGGCCCGTAAATTGCAGGCCGAACGGCCGTCACGGAGGACCGTCGGTCCAACCTATGCCGACGGCAATGCCGTCGGCTTAGATTTTTCTGAATTTTTTTTCCGCATTTGGTTTCATGATAATTTATGCACCACTTAAATATATCATAAAATAAGAAAATATAGATATTTTAATGTTTTAAGATTTCGAAAAATGATGTATAGGATCGCATGAAATGACACGATAGGAAGTTCGCATCACGGGTCTATGATGCTCTTGGACTCCACAGTGTTGTTCCATGTTGAAAGCCCCCAAAGTTATCACTTCCCCCTAATATATGTAGCTACATGTGTTAGGGTGCTTAGAGAGGCAACATCTATCTCCGAGGTGTCACCCTCTTCAGACACATGCGATAACACTCTCAAAAATGTCGGGCGTAGGGCGGGAAACTCTCACGACGAGTCTACTGGGGGGCTCTTGGACTCCACGGTGTTGTTCCGTGCTCCTATAGCCTAACCAAACAAAATAAATTAAAAAGGTCCACCGGTCAGCCGTCGTTGGAGGGAAGTCAAAGGGGTAGACCACGCGGGCCCACATGGCTAGAGTTTCGATGTACGCAGAGCCTGAGAGGAGTAGGAATCCCCCCAAAGCTATAACTTTCCTCCTAATATATGTAGCTACGTGTGTTAGGGTGCTTAGAGAGGCAACATCTATCTCCGAGGTGTCACCCTTTTCAGACACATGCGATAACACTCTTGAAAATGTTGGGCGTAGGGCGGGAAACTCCCACGACGGGTCTACTGGGGTGCTCTTGGACTCCACAGTGTTGTTAGGTGCTCCTATAGCCTAACCAAACAAAATAAATTAAAAAGGTCCACCGGCCAACCGTCGTTGGAGGGAAGTCAAAGGGGTAGACCGCGCGGGCCCACATGGATAGAGTTTCGGTGTACGCAGAGCCTAAGAAGAGTAGGAATCCCCCAAAGCTATCACTTTCCCCCTAATATATGTAGCTACATGTATTAGGGTGCTTAGAGAGGCAACATCTATCTCCGAGGTGTCACCCTCTTCAGACACATGCGATAACACTCTTGAAAATCTCGGGCGTAGGGCGGGAAACTCCCACGACGGGTATACTAGGTGGGCTCTTGGACTCCACGGTGTTGTTCTGTGCTCCTATAGCCTAACCAAATAAAATAAAGTAAAAAAGTCCACTGGTCAACCATCATTGGAGGGAAGTCAAAGGGATAAACCGCACGGGCCCACCTGACTAGAGTTTCAATGTACGCAGAGCCTGAGAGGAGTTGGAATCCCCCCAAAGTTATTACTTTCCCTAATATAAGTAGCTACATGTGTTAGGATGCTTAGAGAGGCAACATCTATATTTGAGGTATCCCCCTCTTCATACACATGTGATAACACTCTCGAAAATCTTGGGCGTACGGTGGGAAACTCTCACGACGGGTCTACTAGGGGGATCTTGGACTCCACGGTGTTGTTCCATGCTCCTATAGCCTAACCAAACAAAATAAAGTAAAAAGTCCACCGGCCAACCGTCGTTGGAGGGAAGTCGAAGGGGTAGACCGCGCGAGCCCACCTGGCTAGTGTTTCGATGTACGCACAGCCTGAGAGGAGTAGGAATCCCCCAAAGCTATCACTTTCCTCAAATATATGTAGCTACGTGTGTTAGGATGCTTAGAGGGGAAACATGTATCTCCGATATGTCACCTTCTTCACACACATGCGATAACACTCTCGAAAGTCTTGGGCGTAGGGCGGGAAACTCACACGACGGGTCTACTAGGAGGGATCTTGGACTCCACGGTGTTGTTAGAACGATGCCATATCGCACACGCTCGTGGCCCTTGGGATGGCGAGGAACGCCATGGAGGTTGATTTTTGTTTCGTACCACAAAAAGTGCCTTTTCCATTTTCGGAGTACCGAAATCGGGTTTTTATGAAGCAGCTACCGAAACGCGAAATCGGAAGCTGGGAAAAACACCCCACATAAATAGTAGACCACCTGGGATACGCATGTCAGCTCTCATTTTGTTGCGGCAGCCTTCGGAGGTATTTTTTTGAATTTTGTGCAAGTTTCTGCCGATTTTGTTGGAACCGGGGTGGTTTTGCACTTTAGCGCAAAAAAGTAAACCTCCTAGTTTTTTGCAAAAATCATTTTTGGATCCGAAATATGTCATTTCTTCACTAAACGGGTGGGGAAAAACAGGAATCCACACCGCCTGGGCGCGAGCGGGAGTTTTCGGGCGCTGTCATTTCATGTGGGTCTCAAATCGGGCGTAACTAATTCAAAAAAATCGAAAAAATGTGAGACCTTCGTCTGACATCATTTTATGTGACCTAGATATGGGAAAAAAATTCAAACCTTGAGAAAAAATGTTTACCCGAAAGTCCCTTCATAGAAATGACCTATCACGTTCGAGGTTGTATGACTTTTAGGTTAAATGAGCTAGATTCGGCCATGAGCATGGCATAGTTTGTCAAAACAATGCCATGTCGGACATGCTTGTGGCCCTTGGGATGGCAAGGAACGCCACAGAGGCCGATTTTCGTTTCGTACCACGAAAAGTGCCTTTTCCATTTTCAGAGTACCGAAATCGGGTTTTTTGTGAAGCAACTACCGAAACGCGAAATCGAAAGCTGGGTAAAACACCCCACATAAATAGTAGACCACCTGGGATATGCATATCAGCTCTCGTTTTGTTGCGGCAGCCTTCGAAGGTATTTTTTGAATTTTGTGCAAGTTCCTGCCTATTTCGCTGGAACCGGGGTGGTTTTGCACTTTAGCGCTAAAAAGTAAACCTCCTGATTTTTTGTAAAAATCATTTTTGGATTCAAAACATGTCATTTCTTTACTAAAAAGGTGGGGAAAAAACGGGAATCTACACCGCCTGGGCGCGAGCGGGAGTTTTCGGGCGTTGTCATTTCATGTGGGTCTCAAATCGGGCGTAACTAATTCAAAAAAATCGAAAAAATGTGAGACCTTCATGTGACATCATTTTATGTGACCTAGATGCGGGAAAAAATTCAAACCTTGAGAAAAAATGTTTACCAGAAAGTCCCTTCACACAAATGACCTATCACGTTCGAGGTTGCATGACTTTTAGGTTAAATGAGCTAGATTCGGCCATGAGCATGGCATAGTTTGTCAGAACGAGGCCATATCGGACACGCTCGTGGCCCTTGGGATGGCGCGAAACGCCACGAAGGCCGATTTTCGTTTCGTACCACGAAAAGTGCTTTTTCCATTTTCGGAGTACCGAAATCGGGTTTTTTGTGAAGCAGCTACCGAAACGCGAAATCAAAAGCTGGGAAAAACACCCCACATAAATAGTAGACCACCTGTGATACGCATATCAGCTCTCGTTTTGTTGCGGCAGCCTTTGGAGGTATTTTTTTGAATTTTGTGCAAGTTCCTGCCGATTTCGCTGGAACCGGGGTGGTTTTGCACTTTAGCGCTAAAAAGTAAACCTCCTGATTTTTTGCAAAAATCATTTTTGGATCCAAAACATGTCATTTCTTCAGTAAACAGGGGAAAAAATGGGAATCCGCACCACCTGGGCGCGAGCGGGAGTTTTCGGGCGTTGTCATTTCATGTGCGTCTCAAATCGGGTGTAACTAATTAAAAAAATCAAAAAAATGTGAGACCTTCGTGTGACGTCATTTTATGTGACCTAGATGCGAGAAAAAAATTCAAACCTTGAGAATATTTTTTTATCAGAAAGTCCCTTCACAGAATGACCTATCACGTTCGAGGTTGCACGACTTTTAGGTTAAATGAGCTAGATTCGGCCATGAGCATGGCATAGTTTATCAGAACGATGCCATATCGGAGATGCGCGTGGACCTTGGGATGGCGAGGAACGCCACGGAGGCCAATTTTCATTTCGTACCACGAAAAGTGCTTTTTCTATTTTTGAAGTACCGAAATTGGGGTTTTTTGTGAAGCAGCTACCGAAACGCAAAATCAAAAGCTGGGGAAAACACCCCACATAAATAGTAGACCACCTGAGATACGCATATCAGCTCTTGTTTTTTGCGGCAGCCTTCGGAGGTATTTTTTGAATTTTGTGCAAGTTCCTGCCGAATTCGTTGGAACCGGGGTGGTTTTGCACTTTAGCGCTAAATAGTAAACTTCCTGATTTTTTACAAAAATCATTTTTAGATCCGCAACAGGTCATTTCTTCACTAAACAGGTGGGGAAAAACGGGAATCCGCACCACCTGGGCGCGAGCGGGAGTTTTTGGGCGTTGTCATTTCATGTGGGAAGGCTCTAGACTTATAGCAAGAAACTCCCACGAGAGGTCAATCGCGGAAAATCTTTCTAGATCTTGGTCTCCAAGGTGTTGTTCCATGTTTCTGTGACCTAACCTAAGAGAAACAAGGTAATAGTGCATCGGTCAACAACCGTTGGAGGCCGGTCAAAGGGGTAGACTGCGCGGGCCCATTGCGCTGAAGTTTCAAAGTACACCGAGCTTCAAAGGGTAGGAATCCCCTTAAAGGAAAACTCCCATGGCGGGTCAATTTTGGAAATTCTTTCTACTTCGAACACGCGCGTGCTCTTGGGTCGGCGAGCACCGTTCAGAGAGGAATTTCTTTCCTTTTTGTTGCACGGAAAAATACAGCCAACCAACCTCTCCATGGACACTCTGACACTCATATCCGGCAAATCAGAATGCAGGAAGACCCTACGTGCGGATCACCCACTCAAGACAATCTCAGCCTTCCATTCCACCTAAAAAACTTGGTGCTGGACTATATAGCATTATACAGTAGGATTGCTGTCAATTACAGTAGGAAATTAATATCTAGTTAACTGAACTTGCTCCTGGAATAAAATACAATAATGATATATAGCATTACATAGCAATATATTACTATGGGAGTACAAAAGTAGCAACACCATAGTTACACTTGCTACTCTCAATACTTAGTGAACACTTACAATAACCGTAGCACCATTTCAGTGAACACTTCCAATAGTAGCAGCACCATTTCAATGAATGTAACAAGCTAGGCATACTGATTACCATTCACCTAAAAAACTTGTACAGTAAAATGTCTTTTGGCTCTGTTTACTATTACTGAACTGTGTTGTGCTCAAAATTTTGAGACTAGGTTAAATGCAAGCATCATCATATGTGTTTGGTTTATCACTCTGTCTGCTCATTTCTAAGTTGCTATGTGCTTAGTCTTCAAGAAAATAACGAATGACACAAACACACACACACACGTTTGAGCTAGGCTGGCTGTGGCCTCCTGCACATCGGTGCAGTGGTAGGTTGCGGCTGACCTGGCCTTTCTCATTCAGCTTCATCTTATTTTTGATCTTTTGGATGATCTTGTTCTTGTGCTTGTATGGCTGAACTGTATTTTGCTTTGCAGGAATATTTAAAAACTAACCATTTTTTTCATATTTAAAACTGGTTTGCCGTGAGCAAACCTGCGGCAAATCGTTCGCGAAAGCTCACGGCAAATCTGTTGCGCACGCTACCTGTTTGCTGTAGGCTCAGAAAACCTCACGGCAATCCTCTAAGGTGGGTACCAGATTGAGGCACGTGGACGTATGCCGACGGCCATGGCCGTCGGCCTAGCCCGTCACCCTACTATGCCGACGGCATTGCCGTCGGCGTACCTCGCATCAGGGCTGTCCCGTAGATCGACGTGTGGCTCTATGCTGACGGTTGTTGCCGTCGGCCTCTCTCACCTCCCAGCATAAATCGGGTATGCCGACGGTCGTGACCGTCGGAGTAGCTCCACCCACGGAATGTGAGGTGATTGACACGTGGCTCTAGGCCGACGGCAATGCCGTCGGCATAGCCTAGACGGTCGTTTCCTTGTCCGCCGTCACTTCTACTGTGCCGACGGCCGAGGCACGCCGACGGCCGCGCGAAGCCGTCGCCTTATCGACATACGCCGACGGCCATAGCTACACCGACGGCTATACGGGAGGAGCCGACGGAATCTATTCCGACGACGCTAAGCCGACGGCAACCGTCGGCGTACGGTTACGCCGACGGCATTCCTAGCTATGCCGACGGCCGAAAGCCGTCGGCCTATCTCTTCGCTGCCGTAGTGAAACCCCAATGTCTTGACCAGCCAAACAACTAGAACCTTGGTATTTGGTCTCCAATGCTACCGAATATCCAATATCCAGGTTGAATGCAAACATCCAAACAAGCTGTATTGGATTATATATGCCCCAATGCTATTCAAAAGATATTGTGCGACTATTTTTTAATCTTTAATGTTTATTCTCTCACTATTCACTAATATTCCACTATTCTCCCCCATATTCTACTACCATCTCACAACTTGCTTGTCCAGGAGTTAACCCAAAGCTACTCATGAAATAGGAAATGTGGTAGTTAGTCGAGCGGAGGTTCTGCTTGTTTGCTGCACTGTCCGTAAATGGTAAAATTGAGTGTTTGCTTTTCTGTACGTAGCAAACAAATCTTTTGTGGCTCCTCATTACACAGCAAGCCTTTTGTACCTTGTGCGCTTACGTTACAGCCGAGACAAGATCAATAGAAACAGAACAGAACATAACACGGGAATACAAACTGAACATGACACTTTTTTTGTTGATTGATTCAAAGTTATACTTTTGTACATACCGCAGTACGAGTCGTTCCTCTACGACGCCCTCATTGTCGGCAACTGGGAACACCGTGCCCCGCCTATGCATGCTCGGCGAAAGCTTCTAGCACCATGGCGGGCGACAAGATCCAGCAGAAGGGCACAATGGAGGTGGCAGCAGCACTAGGCTGCAGGTACTGGGGCTCTCCCGACGCATTCCTGCTTGGCTCCTAATTGTTGCATCTTGGTAGAAATATTGGATTATGCATGCAACTAATAATAGTGCAGTGCTTAGAAGTTAGAAGTGCCTAATTTGTTTGCCGCACTGTACCTATTCTGCAATTGGTCACTAAGCTCTACTACGATACGCTGTCATCAGCATAAGGGGTACAGACTAAATCCATGAGCATACATGTATGGAAAATACACAACCGACATCAGCTAGCTAGATGATAGGCACGACATAAGGAGTAGATAGGTAAATAACTATTATTCTCGAACTCAGATTAAGAGCTGATTGTCATTTAGAGTACGCTTGACCAAACTAGTTCAAACAATTCAAATTAGAGTAGTAAGTTGAAATACACAAGATAAACGTTCAACAAATATTAATTTCAGTCCCACTCCCGACACAATCACAGTACAACAAATATTACTTTGGCAGCAGCACCATCTTACCTGTCTGTAAGTGATCAGTAAACATATTCTAGTAACTACAATTGTTACCTAACTAGCGAGTTTGATCGGTCAGTAGTATATCATAGGCATGACACTAGACTAGATGGATTCCAGTTAGTACTAATTGATACAGCTAACTGGGCGTGCACCTCCAATAAGAAATGCAATGAAACAGACCTTTCAAAGAGTGTGAATATCTTGCATCAACAATATTTTAGTTAGCCAGGAGCCTCACTGAAGATGGCCCTTGCGGGCAGACTTGGGCCTTGACGTCACTCAAAGAAACGGCACGAGTCGCCTTTGAGAAGCAGGCTGTCAGCTGCAGCGCCACCGGCGGTGTCTATGAGATTAGTGTTGTTGTTGACATGTTTATTATTAGGCTAAAATGAGTTGTTAGCATAGAACTACGACTTTTCAGTTTAAATTCCGGAAAACTACGACTTTACGTTTGAATCGCAGAAAACTACGCCTTTTTCGTAAGTTTTTTGCAATGTGCACTGATTGGCATTTTCTGGCCGATTAACAGCGAATCTGACCGTTGGGACCCAGCTGTAAGGGTGACGTGGCAAGTCCATCTCCACTCCGTCGACGGCCGTTAGCTCTGACCGGTGGGGCCCACCTTATCCTGTCTGAAAGGGAGACAGCCGCCCGGTTAGGGTTTCGTTCACACGTCGCTCTCCTCTCCCCAGTCGAACCCGATGGCGGCGGCGACACCCCGCGGTGGAATGTCAGACGGCGGCGCGGCTCTCACCGGCGAGCCTCCCGGCGGCGACCCCATGGGAGGCGACCCCCGTAGCAGTTCATCTTGGTCTGAGGCGCCGCGATACACCGGCCGCTTGTTGGAGCAATCGGCGGCGGTGGCTCTGGCTGGTGCTGTGCTGGCTTCACCTGCGAATGCCAGCCACCGTTGGGGCTCCTCCTTTGGCGCGATCGAGTAAGTCTTCTGTCTTTTTCTCAGCATTTCACTGGTAGAGCCTGTAGGTTAGGTAGAAATCAACCCCTGCCTTCTAACTGAATGTACTGACATTGTATGTTTGCTGGTAACTGAATTATTGTGTGGTTGATGCTAACTGAATTATTGAACTGAAATTGTGTGCTTGCTGCTAACTGAATTTTTAAATGAACCTGTATGTTTGCTGGTAATTGTATCACCACTGAATTTTTAACTGAACTTGAATGTTTGCTTGCTGCTAACTGAACTTGTATGTTTGCTTGCTGTTAACTGAACTGGTACTGAAATTGAGTGCTTGCTGCTAACATGTATGCTTGCTGCTAACTTGTATGCTTGGTAGTAATAATTATAAATTGGTTGCTTGCAGTTTGGATGATGATATTTGGGAAATTAGATTTAATTTTCCTGGAGAAGACAACTTAGAAAGAACACTCTGCTCTGGGGACATCACTATATTGAATTTGATTGCACTGATAGAAGTCAGGGGTTATGGATTTGGTGATAAAATATATTATGTAAAAGAAAAGGGCAAAGGATTACAAGGAATGGAGTGTGTTGACAGCATGGAAAAGGTGGAGAGCATGTTACAGCTGTTTGACCATGACAAGGTGCTCAACCTGACAGTTATTAAGAAGCAAGCAGCATTTCCTATTGGACTGAACAGGGATGATTTAGAGGCAGAGGAAATCAGTGATGCTCTTCTATCTGTTGACAGTCATGGTGTCACCTACATCAGTGAAGATGAGCAACTGTATCCAGTGGCAATGGATTATACAAATGAGCAACTGTATCCAGTGGCAATGGATTATACAGATGTGGTATATATGGGAACACAGCAGAGCTGCAACATGGAGAAGGGCAAAAGGATAGCTTGCACTCAGATTGTGGCTGTTGATGCACTTGATGAAGATGACATGATTTGGTCAGGGAGAAACATTGGAGAGTATAGGCCTGAGGATCATGGTGTTGGAGTAGCTGAAGAGATTGAACTCATGAAGAAACTTAGAAGAGAGAAGAAAAAAGCAGAGAAAGATCCTGAAAGTGTTGACATAGAGGAGCAGCTGATGCAAGAGAAGAAGCAAAGGCAGCATCCTGACCAACACATAGAAGGAGATACAGATGTGGAAGAATTTTATTCAGGGGAAGATTCTTCAGAGGAAGAGGTTGAGGAAGCAGCAGAAGAGGATTTTATTCCCTATGAAAAAAAAGCAAAGAGGGTAGGACCAACAACTAGATCACACCATGAGCCTGAGGAGGAAGATGATAACTACTTTGTCCCTTCACCTGATGAGGATTGCAACTCTGATGATGTACCTGTCAGTGATGATGATGACTTTGTCAAGAAGTTTGCCCTGGGTAGTGGGAAAAAGAGGAGGCTAAAAAAAGTGAAGAAGAGGAATTGGTATGATGAAACAAGGGAAAATGCTCATGAGCAGTTTGCCATCAAGCTTTGCTTCAGAGATGTCTACCAATTCAGAATAGCTTTGAGAAACTATCACATTGCTCAGCTTAGGAATTTTGCCTATCATAGGAATGCTCCAGATAGCATAATTGTGGAATGCAGTGAGAAAAAGCATGGTTGTCCTTTCTACCTCACTGCCTCTGAAATTGCACATGAGAAGACCTTCTGCATCAGGAAAATCAGAGCAAGGCACACTTGCATTCCACATGGGGAGAACACAAGAGTAACAATAGATTGGTTGGCCCATAAGTCAGAGCAAGCAGTCAGGACTGATCCCAATACTTGTGTTGACACACTGATTGATAATGCAAAGCAAAAATTTGGAGTGGAAGTGCCAAGGAGCAAGGCTTACAGAGCTAGACAGAAAGCATTTGATGTTGTAATGGGTGACCCAGGGAGCAGATGCAGACAAACCCAGGGAGCAGATGCATTGTGACATGTAGGGAGTTGGTTGAGCATCCAAGTGAAAATCCAAGATTCCATGGATTATTCATTTGCTTCAATGCTTCCAAAGAAGGTTTTCTCCATGGTTGCAGACCATTTATAGGTATGTACTGCTTGCTTGCTTGCTCAATTGTACTGCTTGCTTGCTTGATTGATTGATTGCTTGCTTGCTTGCTTGCTTGCTTGCTTGCTTGCTCAATTGTACTGCTTGCTTGCTTGCTTGCTTGCTTGATCTTGCTAGGTCAATTGTATTGACTAGTGTTGTCACTGTGTACAGGGATAGATGGATGCTTCATCAAGCTATCCACTGGACAACAAATCTTAGCTGCCACAGGAAGGGATGGGAACAACAATATTTTCCCTATTGCTTTTGGTGTAGTGGACAAGGAAGAAACTGCTACCTGGATGTGGTTTCTTACACAGTTGAAGTACTGCATTGGAGAACAATCTGAGTATGGGCATTACACTATAATCTCTGATAGACAGAAGGTAATATATTTTCTCTCATCTGGCATTACACTATTCTGCTTTGCATTGTGTCAGGTCTTTTCTTGAGTATTCTTCTTACACAAGTAAACTGTACTAGGGTTTGCTGAAAGCAGTGTCCAAAATATTCCCCAACTCTCCTCAGAGGTACTGCCTTAGGCATATTTATGCCAATTTTCAGTCTGCTGGATTCAGAGGGGAAGAGTTGAAGAAACACTTGTTTGCAGCTAGCTACTCCTATACCAAGAGTGGGTTTGACAAGGCAATGGAATCATTGAAAGAGGATTGTGAAGAAGCCTACCAGTGGGTGATGAAGATACCTGTTGAAGCATGGGCAAGACATGCCTTTGACACAGTGTGCAAGACTGACCTAGTTGTGAACAATCTGTCTGAGGTGTTCAATAAAATGATCTTGGATGTTAGGAATAAACCAATTAGGACAATGCTTGATGGCATAAAGGACAAGCTCATGGTGAAGTATAGTGGAACTAGAGCCAAGGCAGAGACTACAAGATGGGAAATTACTCCCTACTATTCTGAGAAGCTAGAGGAGGCCAAAAAGTTTTCCAGGCATTGCAAAGCAAAAAATGCAGAGATAGGACTGTGGCAAGTTAGCACCAATGGTCCTGGAGTACATGCTGTTGACCTCAGAGCTAGGACCTGTGGCTGCAGGTACTGGGATGTCACTGGCATCCCTTGCAACCATGCCATATCAGTTATCATGAAGCTTAAGCAGCAACCAGAGGATTATGTGCATGAGTTCTTCAAGAAGCCCATGTACAAGAAAGCTTTCAGTTATGTCATCTACCCTGTCCCAGGACAAGAAGACTGGCCAAAGACTGGAACCAGGGATATTGATCCTCCTGTGTTCAGAGAAAAGCCTGGTAGAAAGCAGACCAAAAGAAGGAAATCTGCATTTGAGGTTCCTCAGCCTAGAGACAGTTCAAGGATGGGAACCATTACATGCAGCAACTGCAGTAAAACTGGCCATAGGTACACTTCTTGCACTGCTACCCTAAGGCCTGAACTACAACTAAGGAAAGCACAACACCAGGTTTGTTTTATGTCCTTTCACCAATTATTTTTCATGTTATGTTTGCTAAGGACCATTGCAGTTACTATCTCATGTTTGTTTTACCACTGCCAGCCTTCAAGTGCTCCAGCAAACTCTGCTCCAGCAGCACCAGCAGCAGCACCACCACCACCAGCAAGGTCTACTCCAGCAGCACCAGCACCACCAGCAAGATGTACAGCTGCACAACCAGCAAGTTCTACAGCAGCACCAGCACCAAGATCTACAGCAGCACCTCCAGCAAGAACTGCTACAGCAGCTCCACCAGCAGCAAGGCCTGCTTCAGCAGCTCCACCAGCAGCAAGGTCTGCTTCAGCAGCTCCACCAGCAGCAAGGTCTGCTTCAGCAGCTCCACCAGCAGCAAGGTCTACAGCTGCAGCAACACCTTTCTCTGCACCAAGATCTGCTGCTGCATCTAGTTGTGGTACAAGTGAACCTCCAGTTAGAAGGACTAGCAGGAAGAGCAAAATAACTAGAAGGATGAAGGGGTACCTCAATGCAGGAAAGCATTCATCCCATAAGTGATGCATCTGAATGTTTCTGATGTGTGGTTGTCCTACACTATGATCCCATAAGCTCTGTCAGACAATGCTCTCATGTTTTGTTGTCTACAATCATGTTTGTGATGTGTGGTTGTCCTAGACTATGATCTCATGTTTAGTTGTCTTAGACTATGATCTCATGACAATGTTCTGGTATGTATTGTTGTCGAAGACTATGTTCTAATATGTGATGTTCTGCTATCTATTGTTGTCGAAGACTATGTTCTACTATGTGATGTTCTGCTATCTATTGTTGTCGAAGACTATGTTCTAATATGTGATGTTCTGCTATCTCGAGGTCTCGGCAACCCTAATAAAACCACCCTATCCAACCTCGAGAGGTCTCGACAACCCTAATAAAACCACCCTATCCAACCTCGAGAGGTCTCGGCAACCCTAATAAAATAACCCTATCCAACCTCGAGAGGTCTCGGCAACCCTAAAATCAACTAGACAATAACATTCAAACAAATTCCACATTTCTACTCATATTTCATCAACAACAAAATCATGCAAACAACCATTTCATCAACCAACTAGACAATAACATTCAAGGAGCTACTCCTAGCCATAACCACATCAAGTTCAACACATATTATCTCAACATTACATTAAAACACATAGTTCAACACATATTATCCCTAATATAACCATAACAACATCTAGTTCACCTACAAGTCTCCAGATACAAGCATTACAACATCAAATTCACCTAAAAGTCTCCAGATACATGCATTACAACATAATAACACTGGACAACATCACAGATCACTCCTCCATGCAGATCTCCTTTATCCTCTTCATCTTATCCTTGTTCACATCACCAGCTTGGATAAGCTCATACAGCGCGTACTCAATCTTCCTCTTCTCCTCCTTTAGAGCAGCTTTCTCCTCTTCTGCTTGCTTCCTCTTAGACTTCATCAGCTCTCCTTGTGTTTTAAGCAGTTGCTTCATCTCACTAATTGCATTCCTGTGAACTTCAACTTCATTTCTCATCAAAGAAATCATCCTGTCCTTCTCCTCAAGCTGATGCATCTCCTGTTGTTCTTTCTCTTTCAGTTTGCTGTGGTTAGCTTCAAGCACGCTTCTATCTGTATCATCCATGAATTGAGCCACATCATTCATAAGACTAGCATATCTCTTCTCTGCCTTCATTTTCTCTTCATTGCACTCTTTCAACATCCTACCACTCTCAATCTTCTCCTGAAGAAGAGCATTGTTGCTAGCATCATACATGTGCCAGAGCCTACATATAGCATTCTTCATAGTTTCTGGCCACTCATTGTCTAACCAGGACTGGAATCCACAATTGTTCACCTCCTAAGAAAAAAATATCCAGTTAAATGGAAGCTAAAGTACTATAACCAGGACATGATTCCACAATTGTTCACCTCCTATTAAATGGAAACTAAATTACTAGTACTATAACCAGAACATGAATCCACAATTGCTTCCTAGTTAAAAGCATCCTACTGTCCTGATCTAAAGGTTGACATACTAAATATATATCCTAAATCATGCATCCTAAATTCACTTCTAATCTAATCATGGCCATATTCATTCCTATATTTATCTGCAGCTAAATTGGAATAAATTTGAAAATACATCGTACTTACATTCTCAATTGAACACATGTAAAATCTGCGGCCAGTGTTCGATCCTTCAAAAGCAACGCACTTGCGTGGCGGTAGCCTGTGCTCCCGGCATACCTCTGGGCACCCCACAGCCACCCCATGAAAGCTTAAATCCTCGCAGGTGTCAGGGCAGTAATCCATGAGGGTCATCGGCTGACAAGCAGAAATCGAAACCAGAAACAAATCAAGCTTCCGCTGAGCACAAATTGGTGACAAATCGGAGACGGCTCACAGCAACCCTAACCCTAGATTTTTGGGAGAAACTTACCCCTAGCAATGGGGGCGGGCTCGACGAGGGGCTGTTGGGCCAGCTGGGCATGGACGCGGGCCGCCGGAGCTTCCAAATCTTGCCGCCGGCGACGGATCTCCGGCGTCGAGGCGGTTCGCTGTCGGGGGCGCGGGGACAGGGGAGTGGAGTCCAGTGAGATGCGGAAACCCTAACCGGGCGGCTGTCTCCCTTTCAGACAGGATAAGGTGGGCCCCACCGGTCAGAGCTAACGGCCGTCGACGGAGTGGAGATGGACTTGCCACGTCACCCTTACAGCTGGGTCCCAACGGTCAGATTCGCTGTCAATCGGCCAGAAAATGCCAATCAGTGCACATTGCAAAAAACTTACGAAAAAGGCGTAGTTTTCTGCGATTCAAACGTAAAGTCGTAGTTTTCCGGAATTTAAACTGAAAAGTCGTAGTTCTATGCTAACAACTCGGCTAAAATAGTGGATTAGCATGGCCATAGCTCGCTCTCTCTCTCTCTCTCTCATGTTGTTTTGCATATATGGTTAAAGTAAAGAAAAATATGCATGGTTCTATTGAAATCCTTCTCTGTCGTATAGACCTGGTTCTTTGGCATATGATTACAAGTAAACCTAAGTGCAAATAGCTAACCGAGATAATATTTAGTTCCGCAACAACACTCCTACGATAATCAAGTCCAGATCGCGATCAGACACTCTTGTCTCTAAGATATTGAACCAATTTGTCTTAGAGAAGATGTGTGAGGATGAATTACCTAATATGCTCTAGGCAACTCAATAACTTCGGTCGGTCGAAAAGTGCTTCAGGCAGGACCGTACATGTAATTGGGATGCGGCTTGACCGCGGCCACCGTAGGTGGCTTTCCATCCGGTGACCTTTTGGACAAAAAGGAAAATCGGCGCTAACATGGGCGTGCACACCGACATCTCCTTGAAGAAGGTTAAGAAGGGCCATATGAAGATCTCTGGTACATAGGTTCTTGCGCGTGCGAGAGTATAACAGTCTAGATGCATACATGGTTTACATATTACTGTTATTTCGTCTTCCAAGTGTGGTGGATATTTGCGCGTCGTTGGTCACCGGACACATCGCGATAATTGCCATGACCGATGCAGCGACGCTAAAGACACTGTGTCGCTTTGTCGATCATATGACGATGATTGCGACATGCCCAGTCAACAACGAGGCGCAAATCTCAACCGCACTTATGAAGACAACAACAACAATAGCTGTAAAAGCCATACATGAACCTCTCGCACCAGCGTGAACCTACGCAACAGAGATCTCCACCTTCATCAAAGAGTTGCGGGTGTGGATGGCCATGTCGACGCCAATTTTCTTTCCAAAAGACAAGCGCGGATGGAGACCACGTACCTTGGCCTCACGGGTGGGCGGACGGAGAGAAGCCGCATCCGGTGTTGTTGACGAGAGGGATCACGAGGTGTCGACGGATCTTAATTCTTCACGATCCGGCGGCTTGAAGAAGGAGACCCGGGTTCTTCTTCTTCTCCACGATCTGGTTGATTCGATCGCCCCTAGCTACTATTTATAGGCAGCCAGTAAGTCGGTTGATCGAGCTATTTTAATTCTTCCAGCTGGAAAAATCGCGCTAATCCCGTGAACTTTGATTCTACGTCCTACTCAAGAAAAGTAGCATGCAGCCTCGCCAAAATAAATGTACTCCTATATGTAGATACCTTGTCCCGAGTATCGTTGACACGGTTTTAATAGTCATTTTTAGCAATTTTATTTTTGAAATGAAAATATTCACATGTCGTGATTTTCTCAAGAAATTAGATTTTTTTTTAAAAAAATCAGGAGCTTGACCTCTGCATCAAAATAATGCATTGGCCTTCTTTTATTTTAATTATTCAATAGAATTCGGCAAAAAGACTTTACAACAATCTTACAAATTAGAGCCACCAAAATCAGTCAAACTAGTACAAACGCAGGAGGCTAAACATTGGGGCCTTGTGCCCCAATCACCGTGAATGCCGACTCCCCGGCACAATTTAAAGATAGCGTCTTATGCCATTCTTCGGAAGTCTCCTCCATCACTTCCCGCCAACCATCTCCAGAGTGATAGACCGAAGCGAAGCCCCTCACCGGACCATACATCGACACCGCCACAACGCCAGACAGTGTATCCGCCCTACGCGAGCCCATCAAAGCACATCTGTCACAGAGACTCCGCAACACCACACCGCTGAGGCCCGAGCTTCGATGACGTAGAAGATGCACACCACACCACCTGGCCTCCACCATCTAGCAGCTGCTCCAAAAATGATGTCCCAAGAGGGAAAGCAACACCAGGCGCGTCGCCATCGTCCAATCCGGGGGATCCAGATCTAAGGTTTTCCACAGAACACCACGAGTGAGTAGACCCGGGCTGCAATGATGACACTTTTATCAAGATAACGATATGTGAATGCCGCCATCACCCGCCCTGAACTGAGTCTTGGCTCATATCCACGCCTCCCAACTCGCCGCTGAGCCGACCACCTCAGTTGGGGGAGGAGGCCACCACCGCCATGCCCAGGGCAGATGCTCGTCATCGTCGCTGTCACTCGGCGGCTCGTCTGTCGAGGGCAGCTGCTACCCCGACCACTGTCTGCTTCATCGAGGTGGACTTGCAGTTATCAGTTTCCTGCCACGATGTGGTTGAGCACCATGGTTAGCGTGCAGCCCAAAGCACCGCACCAAAGCTTGTGGCCGTTCACGTTCTTGTTCGCCGGTGATAGGCCCTCGCGTTCGTACTCCGCGCGCTTCCTCTCCCGGATGTGACGTGTATGTGATGTGTAAGACTGTTATAATCTAGCTTATATTATTTATTATATATTTGCATTTGTGCAGCAACATATGTGATAAAATAGTTAAAATGCTGAAAAAACTTGGATTTACGGGTTGGCGGGGTGTTTTCGCCGAACAGATCCCGTATAAATGAATATACTATTTTACGGTTCGTATTGAAAGGTTCTACCCAGATGAAGCCCGCACCAACTCTCAAATTCACTTTAAAGTTCCCTTTATACGCGTTTTAAGACCACAATTTAAGAATCCGTTAGAGATGCCCAAGGGTGTTGGTGTCGATAATCCTAGACTGAAAGAGTAATAGGTACTCCCTCCAATTGGAAATAACTGTCGGTGACTCAGTACAAATTTTATACTAAGCTAGTATAAAATCACTGACAGTTATTTCACCGACAGTTATTTTCGATCGGAGAGAGTAACTTTTTTCTATGCTTTTTAGGGTACTTTTTTTTCTCTGCTGCACGAGACCACGACGTCGCACCTCCCTCAAACGCTGGGCCTGGGCTGGGCTGGGCTTGGCTGGAGAGAGACTGGAGTGATTAGCTTAGCATTTCATTATCGCTTGTTTAATTTTGCTCTGCTGCTGCTGCTGGCTGGAGAGAGACCGGCCGCGAGGTCGCTGCCCATAGCCGACGGCCGTACCAGCAATGGCGATCTGAAGTCCGAAGGCTCCTCCTACGCCGCCGCGCGCCGGAAGAAGCTAGGTTCGACGAGAATGGAGCGGATCCTCAAGTCCGCCAGGGAGTCCGGCTCCCTCAACCTCTCCAACCGCTCCCTCAGGTCTCGATCGAATCCCCATCGCATGTTCTTGATAGATCTCGATTCTACTTCGCCACTACTGTAAGCCAGTGCTCCTTGTCGACGGTCCCATGAACTGGAAACGGAAATGGTTAAAACCTAATGCATTCTGAAATCTGAACACACCGTGCCATGGCCAGATTCAGATGCGAATGCGATGCAGTTCATTCTAATTCTAGTAGTGTAAATGTGCTGAATGCCTCGAGTAGGAGCCGCGAAACCCTGCTGCCAATTGCTGAAAGGGTTATCCATTGCAAGCTGTGCAACTCGACCACCATTTTTGAGCTGCTGTTTTGAGGCAGATCTCTGGTGATACTTTTTATTACCTTCAGGGTGATACGCGTAGCGACTGTCTGCATGCATTTCATCGCTTTGCCATGTCGCATTTCATCGCTTTGCCATGTTAACGATTTAACGCACCACTATATTGTACGTAAAAGATTATGGGATTGCCGGGGACCAACAGCGAGCCGCATCCCACATTCAGTGGATGAAGCTTGTTCATCGATTTTCCATGTTCCGTACCGTAGTGTTATACATATTCTGTCTGCGATACAACTGTTATTGTCCCGCTGACGGTACCTTTACATGTGATCTTTTTGCCTTCAATGTGATTTTGTAGCGAGGTGCCCGGGGAGGTGTACAACAACTTGGACACGGGAAGCCAGGACGACAAATGGTGGGAGGTAAGCCGCACATTCCGGCACCCCTCGTGTGCTTGCTATGCTGTACAAGAACTTCAAAGTTTAACCAAACATTGATTGAATTTTAGGGAGTGGACCTTCAGAAGCTCATATTGGCTCATAATAACCTGGAGGCGTTAAGAGAAGACCTTAGGAATCTATCTTCTCTTGTGGTGTTGAACATAAGCCACAACCAGATATCCTCCCTTCCTGAAGCTATTGGAGAGTAAGTGGTGGATTTGTCCCAAGTCGATGATTTCAGCAAAAGTTATGGACCCTTATATTACCATGTCACTTTACGGCAATCATCTTTCGTGCAGCCTTCCTTTGCTAAAATCGCTGGATGTCTCGTTCAACCAAATAAGCACCATCCCTGATGAGATTGGCTCGGCTACTGCTCTAGTCAAGTAAGTCTATTATTTGCTTCTTGTTATTCACTTGCATTAATTGACTTCCATCTATACCGTGCTGTCGCATAAAACCATCTATCATCTTGTACAGTTTGTGTATTTTTGTGTGAACTTTTTGTGGGCCCCTGTCTTGCTTTATAGTCCAGATTTATCCATTCTTCTGGAATTAAATTACTCAAGAATTGATATTAATGCTGAATCTTATATTCAGTGAGCATTAACTATGGGTACGCAAGAACAGTTGATACCATATGTGGGTTCTGGATGTTGCTGAATGCTGATTAGGCTGTAACGCTAAATTTTATCTGGGATGCTAAATATTCGTGTGTTAATGTGCCCACTTTTTTTTTGGCAGGGTTGAGTTTTCAAATAATTGCCTTACTGAACTGCCAGCTAGCCTTGGCAGATGCTTGAACTTGTCAGAACTAAAGGTAAAATATAATTATGTATTTCTTTTTTTCACCATATCATTTTGGGGTTCTATGAATCTGCAGATGATCATTGCCGAATTATAGCATTGTTCATTCTCTACTCTGGTCATACACTGAATAATATATTGTGTTGTCTATAGGCCTCAAACAATAAAATATCAAGATTACCAGACGGACTTGCTGGTTGCTGCAAGCTAAGTAAATTTGATATGGAGGTACAAATTCTGATGGAATGTTAAGTTGAATCTTCCCTTTTGTTGTGATGCTTGTCTGTTGTTCGCAACAAAGTAAAACTTAAATTGCGACTATTTGTTAGGGCAACAAGCTTGTGCTACTTCCGGAAAATATGTTCACATCATGGGCAATGCTTACGGAGCTAAATGCCGGTATGCAAACCAAATACTGTCGAATTTACATCATCATGTTGAGGTTTTATTTCCGTGAAATTAACATATAAGTAATTGCAGCAAAAAATCTGCTTACAACCATTCCAGCTAGTATCGGAGCACTTTCAAAGTTAATTCGTCTTGACCTGCACCAGAATAGTGAGTGAATCTACCCTGTTGTGTTTTGTCGTCTTGTGTACAAGAATCCTTTTATTATCGTTGATACCTTTGCAACTTTTTTTTACCAGAAATAACCTCAATTCCTTCTTCCATAAAAGGCTGCTCTTCTCTAGCCGAGCTCTATATGGGGTTAGTGACCTACTCGGACTTCACATTATACTTGTGCTTTTATTTCTGCATTATTTTTATAATGTAAATTAACTTTATTTCTATTTTCTGCTCTAGAAATAACTTATTGTCGACAATACCAGCTGAAATTGGCATGCTGTCAAAACTAGGAACAGTTGATTTTCACTCCAATCAGGTTTTATTCCATCTTTACTGAGAGAATTTCCATTTGGTGTTTAAAGCTAGTCTCTGATTCACGTTTATTTTGCATCTTGTAACAAATTGAAGATACTATAACAACTACCAATTCAGTTTCAGTTCCTTGTCAGCTACTGATTATTTAGAATTGTGTGTAGCAAATAGAGTGTAACACTTGGCCACTTGCCCGTTCCCTGGTGCCAAATAATCTTTCCTCACAGTTTGGAAGCATAGGCTTACTTGTATAGTCCTGGTCTTAAGCTCTCATTAACTAGCCTATTACATATCTAAGGGAACTGTGGAACATTGTCATGATATGGATAACTGATGTAAAAAATTGATCCTAACTGTAACTTATGAGGGCATTGTGAACACTGCAGATTCTTTGTTTCTTACCTAATTGCAACTCTCGGCATCCATTATGCTAGAATATACATAACATCAAGCAACATCTTAATTTGTTAATCTTTTATTCTAATAAATGTGCTACTCTGATCAGCTAAAGGAGTATCCTGTTGGAGCTTGCAAACTCAAGCTCGCTTTCCTTGATCTGTCAAACAATGCACTATCTGGCCTGCCACCTGAACTAGGTAGGTTTTTTCCTGTGCAGTGCTACCTTTCGTAGTATCGTTCCTGCTGTCACCAGTTTGGGTAAATAATTAACGATCCACTCTGAACCATGATCACTTTGTGCGCATGTAATTCTCTCATTCATGTTGCATTATTGTATTTGTGTTGGATAGACTATATCGTTGAATTCTTGCATGTGCGTATGTTGTAAGAACCGAGTCTGGGTGTATGATGTGCTACTCTCTTATTGAACATTCATGCATGCAATTTCAAGGTACAATGACAACCCTAAGAAAGCTTCTGCTCAGCGGAAATCCTATGAGGACACTTCGTAGGTATGTTATGCTGCATGTCATGTGCTCTTAATGTTGTGAAACTGTTTGTTAGGATTCTTAGCAGAGTTTCCAGCCTATTAATCCATATTGGTTCCCAGTTCTTTAGTTTCTGGACCAACATCAACATTGTTGAAGTATCTGCGTAGCCGCCTTTCATCCGACGAGGAAGGTAACTGAAAATACTGAATCATATCTGTTTTTTATTTGATTGTAATGCGTTATATTTTGCATTGCTTGTTTGGTACATGTAACATCTTGAGATTTTGATTTAGAACTGCTTCACTGCTACTAAAAAGCTTCTTAAACATGCGTCTCTTGCAGCATCAGGGTCTGGAAGTACCCCAACCAAAGTTGACCTGATTTCTGCAGCAAGACGATTGTCACTGTCTTCAAAGGTACTTATGTTATTTTGCCAACATACTTGCAATCAAAAGCTAGATTACCTTTTAAAAATAAATGCTGAAGTGTTTCTCACATGGCTCTTGAACAATTTGGAGGATCATATTCAGAGCTGTCGTGGTAACATGGCTAATTCGCTGTTGTTTTGTTATGTGCTGCATACTTTTACCTCACCTTTGTATTCTTAAAATGACAGAGAAAACCAAGTAGCTGGATCCTCATAGTAAATGATCATTTTTTTCTGACTATAGCCCCTTATTTGATGTCGCTTAACTATACCAGGAATTGAACTTGAGTGGTCTTGGTGCGACCAGTGTACCACCTGCAGCTTGGGAGACAAGTGATGTGCTGAAACTTGATCTTTCTAAGAATTCAATAGAAGATCTGCCAAATGAGTTGTCAATGTGCTCATCACTTCAAGTGAGCCTTCTAGGACAATGACACAATGTTGCATTGTGCTGTTATTAACCATGTTCAGCTTAATTGCACGGCATCTATGTATATAAAGGTTTCAACCTAATCCTGTTCTTCTGTTCTACTTTCTTTTTGCAGACTTTGATTTTGTCTAATAACAAGATAAAAAAGTGGCCTGGCATGGTAGTTTCCTCCCTTCCTAGTCTTACTTCCTTGAAACTGGACAACAATCCTCTGGCGGAGGTAATATAATGATCTAATCTTCATGCACTTGCGTTTTCCGGCTTATTATTAATGAACAAATCTCCATCATGTGTTTTTCTCATTTATTTTGAGAGTATCAATTTTTTGCATAGTCTCGCTACTGAACATGATTTCCTCAATTTATGGTTGTTGAACCTACAATAGTTCTTGGTTTAACAATTAAAGCTCTTCTAGCCTTCTGCGTGTGTTTCATGCAAGGATTACGAGTTGATGAGTCGAGATGAATCGTCAGGGTACCGACTCATAGACTAATCGTGACTAGTCTAGACTACTGCTCGACTAGTTAACATGTACTTCAGCAGTAGCTGGTACAAAATACTATCATATATGGTAACCAGATAGGAGATTTAGTAACTAAAATTGACATAGTTGACACAAGTCACATATCATAGTAATGCTAGAACCTAGAAGTTCATGGCATGTGCCTCAAATTATTTTGTCTAGATGATGAAACAATGTTTTTGAACTTCAGCTTCATTCTCTACGTCTAAATATTGCTCCATAGCTCTAAACCTCCTAGTATTTAAGAAGCTGTGGATTTCTTTCTCAATTGCCACAGATGCCTCCGGATAGTTATCCATGCCCACATGGAGTCGTTCAACTCGAATACCATAACTAGTCTAGACTAGTCCAAGACCAGTCGAGTTGAACAAGCTAGTCGACATTCAAGTTACAACTCATAGACTAGTCACACGACTAGTCTAGACTAGTCCAAGACCAGTCTAGACTAGTCGTTTGACTCATAATCCTTGAATTTCATTTTATGCATGTGCTATTGTACATTTATTTGAAAATTTTCTCACATGCTAATTTTCCACACAATTGTGATGTTTTTTGTTTGGGCAACCGCCAAGAGCATATCATGAGTACAGTTTGAATAAATTATTGACCAAAATGGATGGACAAGGGAGTATTAACTTTGACATGGAAATTAATAGTAATGTCACAAATTTCATTTTGCTAACTATAACAGTTAATTTTCTTGCAGATATCTTCCACTGATCTCGAGGCTTTGTCAAAACTTGAAGTACTGGATTTAAGTGGCAATGCATCCTGTTTAACTGAACTATCTGCGGCTTCTTCATTACCACTGCTGCAAGAACTCTACCTTAGGTTGGATTATATCCAAATCATGTAATCTACATAATCCATCCTATGAAAGCTTATTTTCTTCTCTGTGAGCAGACGAATGAAACTCCAGGAATTTCCTATTGGCCTTTTGCGATTGAAACATCTGCGGATTCTTAACCTCAGTCAGAATCATCTTACAACTGTACCAGAGGTAATTACCAAGGTTGCAAGAAAGATGATACTCCCTCCGACCCATATTACTCTTCGCTAATACGGATGTATCTACCACTAAAATGTGTCTAGATACATCTACATTAGCGAAGAGTATTATGAGTCGGAGGGAGTACTTTTTTTGTGCTTTTAGGACATCTCTGTCTTTTTCAAATTTCTGCTTGTGCTGACTTCACTGCACTAAAACAGGGCATCAAGGATTTTACTGCTCTTGTTGAGCTTGATCTGTCAGACAATAATATAACAGCGCTCCCTGCTGAGCTGGTATGTTGTGTGCTTTAATAACTGGTACACTTACGGTCCTTACCATGATACTCCACAATGGCTTATAGCTGGTTGTCATAAATTTGGTTTATAACTGTGTACTCACGACACTTCACAACAGCGACTAGGCTGTCTTGACCAAAGTAGAAGCTCTCCTCTGAGAATTGGGACGTGGATCTGAGTCTGAGTCTGTTACTGTCCTTGCGAAATTTTTCAACTTTCCTCATGTTTTGCATCTCAGCTGTAGCAAACTAGAATCACGAGATATAGTGTAGGTCACATGCCTCTCTCACACACACTCAAGTTTGTCTTTGGTTTTTAGTTATATATTCTTGATAGATATGTATAGACAGTTGAACTATAGATAGCTATTTGGAGAAATCGTGAAAAATGTCATCAACGCATTATGTCTAAATTTTATATAACAAATACTAGTTCCTGCTCATAAGTATTGTATTTTTCACTCCTGCTGACATGCTGTACTCCTTGTTTTATTTTCGACTTTTCTGAGCAGGGTCTGCTTGAGCCTAGCCTGCAAGTACTGAGACTTGACGGAAATCCACTCAGGAGGCAAGCATCTATCATCTCCTCTTTCCCTCTTTTTTTTTTGTTGCGATTTTAAGCATGCACCATTCGATGCCTCTGTTGAGCAAAGAAACCCACTAGAGAATTGCATATACCCAAACCTTGGCAGTGCCAGCTAACTAATTTGTCGAGAGTTTAGATCAAAAGAAAAGAAAAATGAAATTACTCTATGATACTTGGGCATAATAAGTTGAACCAAACTTGCTTGATATGAAGGAGAAAGAAATGATGGGAAAGCTGTAGTTCCCACTTTTCTTTATTGACCTGGAAGCTGTAGTTTCCCACATTGGACTGGCAGACAGAAAAAAAGAAAATGCTGAACGTCGTATTGGCTTCTTGTACAGCATACGGCGGACTATTCTGGATCGAGGAACGAAGGCTGTTCTCACGTACCTCAAAGAAAGGCTTCCGTCATCCTGAATGCTAGCACCGAGAAGGAACGATCATGTCCGGAGTTATTCGTCCGTGATTCACATGGGTTCTTCTGGTCTTGCCCTGTCGTTTTTTCTTTTCTTTTGTGTTTATCCGTGCACGCTGCCTGCTTGGTTGGAATTGTTGTGCATGAGAAAAGTTTCCTGACGCATTATTCAGATCTTTTCTTGGTGCGTTATGGGTCGACAGAGCAGTAAGATCCACAAACAGTAAGGACAAAACTTTGTAATACATGTTTATGTTACGGATTCAATCTACACCTTGTGCTTTTCATTGGCAAAACGGTGTTCGGTGATTTCTCGAGAATTTCTCGGTGTATGTACACTCTCGCATGGAGCATCGATCTGATCTTGGTGTGGAGAGTTATCTGGGTTACTCTGAAAGCTGTAGAAGTAGTATAGTACTCTCTGACTCGAAAAACGTCGTTAACTGTAGACAAAATTAAAGATGAAACGAAAGACGAAATTACACCAGCGATCGACAGCCTTTAACCCTAAGAGATCGACCTTGGTGCCACGAAAGCTAAAATCTAGAAACGGATACTACGTACTGGCCGGGGCTAAATCCTGAATGTCCATCTTCACTTGATTTGCAAAAAGGTGAAACCACGCATTGCAAGCCTCTTACCCGCAGGCATCAAGCATGTCTTCAATGTCATCGGGCTGTCTGATCACGAGTTGGAACACAGGCTGCCCGTGCTGTACATCCGCCGCGAGGCTGTCGAGCAGGGTCCCCGGAACGTGCACTCCGGTTCCCCTGGCGACGAGGTGTTGCTCCGCCGCCTTCCCTGGCCCGGCGCAGAGCCGGTGCTGGATGGCGGCGCTGGTGGCCAGCGTGACGCATCGGTAGGCCACCACCACGTAGGTTCCCTGCTCGACGCACGCGTCACCATGGCGGTTCACGGAGGCGACGCGGAGGGTGAGGTTGAACTCCGGGTCCAGCGCGTGGCCTGTGCGGACGCCGGCGAGGCCGGAGAAGGAGTCGATGGCGACGGAGTAGCTCGGTGCCTCGATGGGGTTCCAGAGGACCGAGAATACAAGGACGCCGGCGAGCACACAAGAGAGGACCACGAAGATTGCGCACTTGCGAACACCAGCCATGAAAAGGCTTTTCTCTCTCCCTCGGTGCTCAAGTTGAAGCGCCGCCGCTAGTGCCGCCGTCGCTGGCGGACGAGGGTTCTCGGGATCAGCGGATGACACTGACAGCACCGCCGGCGGCATGGTGGTGTCTAAGCCTGGCAGGTATCCCACCATGATCGGCTGTCGCGCGCGGTGTACCTAGCAAACTTGGTCGATTCGCTTGGTGTTGCTCAACCTAACCGTATGGATGAATCGATGGATTGGCTTGTCTGCGTAAGATCGATCGAGGGAGAGAGATTTTATTTATAGCTGGATCCATGGCATATGTACTTTATAAAAGGAAATGGCAGCTTCCGTACTCAGTAGCTTCTCTTTTTTTTGGAATACCAAGTCCGCGTATACGTACAGCATACGCACAGCAGCAGAACTGCCTCGATTCTCCTCTTCTTTCCTTTTGTCGAGCTTGCCGTCTCGATTCTACCAAGCATACGCACAGCAGCAGAGGTACAATACAACAACTAAGTCTAATGCCAGCTTTAATTTTTAGGAGGAAAAGACTCGGTAGTTTTTTTTTGGAATACTAAGTCCGCGTATACATATGTGATGAGCTCAGAACTGCATCGATTTTCTTCTTCTTTCCTTTTGGCGAGCTTCCCGTACAACAAGGCCCACTAGTTTTACTCAATTTTTTTTAGCTTTAAGAAATAATTTCCACATTGAATCTACCCAGTTTGGTTCCTCTGGTTTGCATAAGGCAAAAAAGGTCCGGAGTATATCACTGGAATTTGACAGAAATCCAACATAAGTTTAAGGTTTTTGTTGAATTTTTTTAATGTTATTTAAATTCTTGTGTGCCTGCTTAAACTATACAAACGGACGGCATCGGAGCCACGAAGCTCAAACGAGCATGGGTGGTGTGGCCTGGCCAGGGCCCGCGCCACTTGGTCTCTTTTCGGCCTCGTAGGCTCACTCGCGTGCTTCTTCTTATCATGTTGGTTTCGAGGGAAAAATAATAACGCCGGAAAAATCCTAGCTCCGTTTGAGTTCGGAAGATCCTTGTAACTTAAAAATACATAAAATAGGTGTTTCATGTTCTGCAAAGTTATAACTCAAATAAAGGGGATCGATGGAAAATCTCCCAAAAATCAATGCAAATCATGATTATAACATCTCATAACATGTAAATACATTAGAATATGTGGCAATAAACTATAAAGTTTATGCATGAATTTTACATGCATCACGGATCCGCATGGCACGGAACGAATGGCTGCCATCAACTAGCACTTATATGGTGAGCTCACGCCGGAGCACGCTGATCCCCTGTAGGATCTCGTGAACAATATCACCTCAAACTCCTTCGGGAGCGCCGAAAGAGAGAGAGCTTGCGCATTATGAAGGCGATGGCCCACTACCAACAAACAAGAAGGCGACCAACCGCAACCTTTGGTGGGGCGTCCGGGGATGCACGCTCGCCATGGTGCTCGACCACATCGCGGCAGGAAAACCAGCCGTGCCTGACTTACCCACCCCCTCATGTTGGTGGGCTCCATGGAGGATGAACTGCATGTTGTCCTACTCGTCGAGGTCCTCATCATCCATGCCGAGGACTTCTCACTTTGGTTACGGCGACAACATCATCATCTGTGAGCCACGGGCTCCGCGGGCACCATCGCCGTCGTGTGGAAGCCCGCCCCTCGTCAAGTTGAAGAAGGAGCACGGCGCATCCGGCTCGTCGCGGGTGAAGAAGGAGCACGACACGTCTGACCCACTGGGGAAGAATCCGAAGCCGGAGCCGGTGCGGCAGGCGCCGCTAGACTAGGTCGCAGCACACAAGCTCTAGTTCCAAGCCCCCAACGATCCGGATGAGTTCTTGGGCCAGAGGATGGCCGAGCGCGCCTCCTTCAACGACATCCCGTCGGCATCATTTGAATTCGCATTGGACTGATCGAGGCGGAGCGGCTAAGGAAGTAAGGAGGTGGAGGAGCGCGCATGCCGCCTGGGCAACTTCATCCACATCCGCGATGCCAACGATGGCCATGGCAGCAGCTCCCCCCCCCCCCCCCCCCCCCAACGGACGATCCCCCGAGCGACGATGACGACAAGTGAACTAGCTTCTATCGGCGCCTGAGCATCTAGATTTAGTTATGTCTTATCTTATTCCATTTAAATCTGTAAAAACTTGTCAAGTTTGAATGAATTTAGCCATGTTCATCTTAATTTCTTTCATTTTATCTTCATATCGAATGCGCGGCTGGGAGCAAGTCACCCCTAGCCAAAGCTGTGCTGGCCTATACGGGCTACAAAATGGCTCTGCCGAACACCATCAAAAGTAGTGTAAAAAAAAAGAACACCATGAAAAGTGGGGGAGTGGCTAGAGATGCTCTTAAGTCATTTAATTTGAGATGCAGAGAATAGAAAATAATTGCGGTAGGCCCAATCCATTTGGATATGGAATGCAAGAATGATTTTCGATATAGTAACGTGCAATATATTGGGGAAATCATGACATTGAAATTAATTCATTCTAAAAATAGAATTGCCAAAAGCTACAATTACAATCGTGTCAACGATACTTGCGGGACAAGGTATCTACATATGTTACATATATTTTTGCGAGGCTACATATATATGGTAATGCAATTACTACTTTTCTTGAGCAGGACGTAGAATCAATAATCACGGGATTAGCGCGATTTTTCCAGCTGGAGGAATTAAAATAGCCCGATCAACCGACTTACTGGCCGCCATAGTAGGGCGATCGAATCAGCCATATCAATCTAACCTTACGTGGAGAAGAAGATGAAACCGGCCGGGTCTTCTTCTTCAAGCCGCCAGGGCTGTGCACCACCGTGAATAAGATCTAACTCCATCCCCAGCCCAAAAGCAACACGGCTCGATTCGATCTGGTGGACAACACCGGATGCGGCTTCTCTGCGTCCTGGCCGTGCGCCGATCCGTGAGGCCAGGTACGTGTTTTCCATCCGCGCTTGACAACAAAGAAATTCGGCATGATATATGGCTGTCCACAGCCGTAACTTTTTGACGAAGGTCAAGAAGGATCTCACGACGATCTCTGTTGCCTAGGTTCGTGCAAAAGCGAGAGATTCATGCATAGTTTTTATACGTTATTGTTGTTGTCTTTCCTAGCGTAGTCGAGATCTGTGCATCCTTAGTAACAGGGCACGTGGCGATTATCGTTGTGACCGAAGCGGCGACACTAAAGATGCTTCTGAGATAGAAACGTCTTTAGCGTGGCCGCATCGGTCATGTCGATGCTCGCCACGTCCCCCGTCACTAGGGAAACACAAACCTCGACTACGCTTGAAAAGATGATAGTAACAGCAACATGTAAACTATGCATGCATCTCGACTGTTATATTCTTGCATGTGAAGGAACCTATGCACCTTGGATCTTCATGAGGCCCTTCTTAACCTTCTTCAAGAAGCTACCGCTGTGCACGTCCATGTCGACGTGGATTTTCTTCTTTTGCCAGCAGCATACTTGTTTGTCTGCAAGTAAACATATTTATAGTAATTGCAGCAATTAGCATATACACCAATTAGCATACATGTCTGTCTGCAAGTAAACATATTTATAGTCGCTAATTCACAAGATCATTTTAATTAGCAATAGTAATAATAAAAACAATGAATCCACAAGATCATTTAAATTGCGTATATGGAACTACAACAAATTTCAAAAGTTCTACAATTCAATAGAACTTAAAACCTAAATTGTGGGTTTCTAGAATAATGGATATGAGATGGTTAAATGCAGATTCAAGTGTAATTTTGTACTTTACTTTGGCACTTCCATATGCTGAAATCTATATGTTCAGAATTTATTGGAGCTCTTGAAATTATTTCATATCTTTTGCATATTTGAATAAATAGGGTAAATAGGAGGATTTTTTTTGCATAAGATTAAGTTAACTATATATTTTTATACATGAAAAATGAGACACTGAAAGGTTAAGTCCAAGAGATGCTCAAGTCGGCGGCCTTCGATTTGACTAAAATTCTCTCTGAGATATGAAATAATATGAATTGCTCATGCATCTCTTTCACTGCACAACTCCCAAAAGATAGCATTGCCGTGCTCCAACTCTCCTCTTGATGGAATTACTGCCAGCCATCCCAACAAAACTCGACGGTACCAACACTAATTTGCTTACGTGTGCTGCTAGTATTACAAACGGAAACCAAGATCCAAACCTCTTGATCAACACAATGTCACCGCCTTGTTCTTCTGTTCTGCCGATAAAAGTCATGGAACTGGATGTGATACTGGTATGGCAGTCATGATTTACAAAGCCCCCTTTTTTTAAAAAAATAGCAATGGAAAAGCAACAAAACATGCAAATATTTGCAGAAATTGAGAGGTGGAGTAGGTGCAATTTCACATCCGTAATCTGCTTGTTTTGCAGCCAATTTTTTAAAGATGATTAGGTCAATAAGAGCGATGTCCTTATGCGAGAAGCAGTAAGCAGTTCCGAATCGAGATGGATGCAACCATATACCCGAACTACCTGGTCGACGGATGATCGCCAACGCTTTTGTCCGACATCGCCAAGCAGCCCAAAAACAGCACGTCTCAATTCTGGTGGATAACACCGTATGCATCTTCTCTGCACCCATACGTGCGCCCTTCCGTGAGGCCAAGGTACGTGGTTTCCATCCACACTTGACAACAAAGAAAACCGGCGACGACATGGGTGTCCACAGCCGCAACTCTTTTGATGAAGGTCGAGAAGGACCTCATGACGATCTTTGTTGCCTAGGTTCGTGCGGGTGCGAGAGATTCATGCATAGTTTTACACACCATTGTTGTTGTCTTTCCTAGCACGGTGGAGATCTGTGTGTCCTTGGTAACGGGGCATGTGGCGATTATCATCATAACCGAAGCGGCGATACTAAAGACGCTTCCGAGATAGAAGTGCCTTTAGCATCGCCGTGTCAGTCATGTCAATAATCGCTATGTCCCCTGTCACTAAGGACATACAAACTTCCACTACGCTTGAAAAGACGACACTAATAGTAACATGTAAACCATGCATGCATATTCTTGCGTGAAGGAACCTATGCACCTTGGATCTTCATGAGGTCCTTCTTAACCTTCTTCAAGGAGCTGCCGCTGTGCACGCCCATGTCGACGCCAATTTTCTTTTTTTGTCCAAAAGGTGGAAGGACGTGCGCTGGCCGTGTCTGGACTGCATGTACGTCCTCACACATCTTCTCTAATACAAATTGGTTCAATTCCTCAGAGGCAGTACTGCTCTTGCCGAACTTAATATTCTCTCGGTTAGCTATTGTTGAAATATTGGGCCATTTCATATGAGCCCATAGTAGATTTCAGAAATTCCTAGAAATCTCAAAGCCCATGTGTGTAAGCCCATTTGGAATGCAGCCCAAGTTTTTGGCTGCACAAAGGCAAGGGGTGGGAGCTAAGTTTAGTCCCACATGGGAAGTTGGGAGAGATGTAGACCAACATATAAGGTGGGGTGTTGCACCACTTGGTAAGTGAGTGAGAAGAGAAGTGCCACACGCGCGCTCCTCCTCCTCCTCCTCGTCTCGACACGACACGTCACGACGCGCGCGCGCGCCGCGGTTTGCGGAATTGAGCCTCAGAGCCGAGCTTATCTTTTTGCTGCACAGGAAAACCGAACGTTTGACCGAGTCCTTGACGGACGCGTCACAGCTAGCCAGTTCGGGTCGCTCCCGGATCGTGGGCTACTGTAACCGACTCGGACGTGCGACGTGGGCGTGGCCCACGTTGCCTAGGGTTTTTCCGCTGTGCGTCCGCGCCTATATAAACTCTTGCCTGGCTACACGCCGTACACACCTGAAACCGATCTAGGGTTTTACCACCTCTCGCTGCTTGCGCCGCCTCCGTAGTCTACTCCATCCCGAGCGCCGGCGTGCACCGGCGAACGGGAGAGCAGGTCTCCGGAACCACTCGCCTTTGCGATCCTGTACGGGAGAGGGCGAATTAGGTTTTTGGGAAGCGCTCTGCGCGACTGCTCAAGCTCTTCATCACGGGTCGTCTTCCATCCAAGTCGGGCGGTGCTGCCTACCGCCGTCTTCATCGCCGTCTGCTTCGACCGGTCTTCTCCAACGTTGTCATCAACAACGTTGCTGCTACGACTACATCTGCAAGCGAACGGTACGTGCGGTCTACTGCTGTTCGTCTGTTCATCATGTTCTGCGAGTACATGTTTAGCTACTGCCTGTTTCCGTTCATCTTGTTGTTTAGTACATCTAGTATGTTCGAGTTACATGTGGTAGTAGCTGCTATTGTCATGTTTAATATTCTGGAATTAATAATGGAAATTGTGCCTAATTATCCAACAATCCAAAAACCTAATTGTAGGCAATTTCCTGAATTATCAATGACTGGTTTTACCGATGCACTGAGGCCGGATAAATTTACCGGTGTGCACTTTAAGAGGTGGCAGTACAAAGCTGAGCTTTGGCTGACCACGATAAAAGTGTTCCAGATTAGTAAAGGCAAACCTGAAGGAACTATGTCTGACGATGATCAGAAAAAGTTCGAGGAAGCCAATACTATCTTTGTGGGATGCATTCTGAGCATTCTTGCTGACCGTCTGTGTGATGTGTTTATGCACATAAAAGACGGGAAAGAGCTCTGGGACGCACTGGACGCCAAGTTTGGTGCTGCAGATGCTGGCAGTGAACTGTACATCATGGAGAGCTTTCATGATTTTAAGATGACTAAGGACCTTCCTGTGGTTCAACAAGCTCATGAGATACAGTGCATTGCCAAAGAGCTCGAACTCCTTAAGTGTGCCTTACCCGACAAGTTTGTGGCGGGTTGCATTATTGCTAAGTTGCCCCCTTCATGGAGGAACTTCGCCACAGCTCTCAAACACAAGAGACAGGAGATATCAGTTGAAAATCTGATAGCGTCCCTTGATGTTGAGGAGAAGGCTCGTGCTAAGGACACTACTGAGAAAGGAGAGGGTCATGCTACTGCTAACTTTGTCCAGCAGAAAGGCAAATCCTCAGGCAAGAATAAAGGGAACTTCAAGCCCTCTTTCAACAAGCCTGTAAAGACTACAACCTTCAAGAAGAAGAAGCCGAACAGGGACAGGAGTGATCTAACTTGTTTCACTTGTGGAGAGCCCGGCCACTTTTCCAAGGACTGCCCAGAACGCGCAGACCGCAGAGGGAAAAGGGCCAAGAGTGTCAACGTCGTGACTGCTAGCAATACTGATGGGTATGGTAATCTATTTACTGTTCTTTCGGTATTTCAATCTCCCTCTTGGTGGATTGATACGGGTGCTAACGTTCATGTGTGTGCTGACATCTCTATGTTCACTTCTTACCAGGCCGCACGGGATTCCTCCGTCCTAATGGGCAATGGGTCACATGCCTCTGTTCGTGGTGTTGGCACGGTAGATCTGAAGTTCACTTCGGGGAAGATCGTGCAGCTGAGGAACGTGCAGCATGTCCCTTCTATGAACAAGAATCTTGTTAGCGGTTCCCTTCTCTGTAGAGATGGGTTTAAGGTTGTGTTAGAGTCGAATAAGGTAGTCGTTTCCAAGCATGGACAATTTATTGGAAAAGGCTATGAGTGCGGAGGCTTGTTCCGCTTTTCACTTTCAGATTTCTGTAATAAATCCGTGAACCATATTTGTGGCGGTGTTAATGATGATACCAGTGTTTGGCATTCTCGTTTATGTCACATTAATTTTGGTTTGATGTCTCGGTTATCCAGCATGAGTTTAATTCCGAAATTCACTATTGCCAAAGGTTCTAAGTGCCATAGTTGTGTGCAATCGAAGCAACCTCGTAAGCCTCATACGGCGGCCGAGGAGAGAAACTTGGCACCTCTAGAACTCATACATTCTGATCTATGCGAGATGAATGGTGTGTTGACAAAAGGTGAAAAGAGATATTTCATGACATTGATTGATGATGCGACTAGATTTTGCTATGTTTACTTGTTGTGAACTAAAGATGAAGCTTTAGACTACTTTAAAATTTATAAGGCTGAAGTTGAAAATCAACTAGAGAGAAAGATCAAGCGTCTTAGGTCGGATCGTGGTGGAGAGTATTTTCCTAAAATCTTTGACGAATTCTGTGAGGAACACGGTATTATTCATGAGAGGACGCCTCCCTACTCGCCCCAATCCAATGGGGTGGCCGAGAGGAAAAACCGCACTCTGTCTGACTTGGTGAATTCCATGCTCGACACTGCTGGTTTATCAAAGGCATGGTGGGGGGAGGCTTTGTTGACTGCATGTCATGTCCTGAATAGAGTTCCTAACAAGAATAAAGATAAAACCCCTTATGAGGAGTGGGTTGGGAGAAAGCCATCACTTTCGTATTTGCGCACTTGGGGATGCTTGGCGAAGGTCAACATTCCCATCCCAAAGAAACGCAAACTCGGACCAAAGACTGTGGACTGCATCTTTCTAGGTTATGCTCAGCGGAGCATTGGCTATAGATTTTTAGTAGTTAAATCCGAGGTACCTGATATGCATGTTGACACTATAATGGAATCTCGTGATGCAACATTTTTTGAGAATATGTTTCCTATGAAAGATATGCATAGCACTGCTAGATTTTCTTCTGAGATAATTCCTGAATCTAGTGCATCTGACGATTATTTTGAGCAACCACATGAGAACGTTTTTGAGAACGTTCATGAGAAGGATGACAATGAAGCTCCTACAAGGAGCAAGAGACAGAGGACTGCAAAGTCCTTTGGTGATGATTTCATTGTGTACCTTGTGGATGATACTCCCAAATCCATTGCTGAGGCATATGCATCATCAGATGCAGATGATTGGAAAGAAGCTGTCCAGAATGAGATGGACTCGATTCTTTCTAATGGAACATGGGAATTATCAGAGCGCCCCCATGGCTGTAAGCCTGTGGGCTGCAAGTGGGTGTTCAAGAAGAAGCTAAGGCCTGATGGTACTATTGAGAAGTACAAGGCGAGACTTGTAGCGAAAGGCTACACACAGAGAGAAGGCGAAGATTACTTTGATACCTATTCACCTGTCGCAAGACTAACCACCATTCGAGTACTACTTTCCATGGCTGCCTCCTATGGTCTTATCGTTCATCAAATGGACGTAAAGACAGCTTTCCTCAATGGAGAGTTGGAAGAGGAAATCTATATGGATCAGCCTGATGGATTTGTGGTAAAAGGTGAAGAGACAAAGGTGTGCAAGTTGCTAAAATCTTTATATGGCCTGAAACAAGCACCTAAGCAATGGCATGAGAAGTTTGACAGAACTTTAACTTCTGTTGGCTTTGTCGTTAATGAGGCTGACAAGTGCGTTTACTATCGCCATGGTGGGGGCGAAGGTGTTATATTGTGTTTGTACGTTGATGATATTCTCATCTTTGGTACAAACATGAAAGTAATACATGAGGTCAAGTCTTTCTTGTCAAAGTGCTTTGATATGAAAGATCTGGGAGAAGCTGATGTGATCCTGAACATCAAGCTAAATAAGAACGAGAGTGGGATTACTTTATCGCAATCCCACTATGTTGAGAAGATCTTGAGCCGGTTTGGCTTTATTGATGGCAAGTCTTCTCCAACACCTTATGATCCCAGTGTGATATTGCGTAAGAACAAGAACGAACCAACAGATCAACTGAGGTATTCTCAGATCATTGGTTCACTCATGTACTTAGCGAGCGCGACAAGACCTGACATCTCTTTTGCTGTGAGCAAGTTGAGTAAGTTCATGTCAAACCCGGGTATTGATCATTGGCATGCACTTGAAAGGGTCATGCGCTATCTATGTGGTACAATGAGTTACGGGATTCACTATTCAGGGCACCCTGCTGTGCTTGAAGGATATAGTGACGCAAATTGGATCTCTGATGTAGATGATATCAAAGCCACTAGTGGGTATGTGTTTACCTTTGGAGGTGGCGCCGTATCATGGAGATCATGTAGGCAAACCATATTGACGAGGTCAACTATGGAAGCAGAACTTACTGCTTTAGACACAGCCACTGTAGAGTCAGAATGGCTGTGTGAGCTCTTGATGGACTTGCCGGTGGTTGAAAAACCTGTGCCGGCCATCCTCTTGAATTGTGACAACCAAACAGTTATTGTCAAAGTGAACAATTCTAAGGATAACGCGAAGTCATCAAGACACGTTAAAAGACGTTTGAAGTCTGTCAGGAAATTGCGAAACTCCGGAGTAATAACTGTTACGTATATTCAAACAGACAAAAACCTGGCAGATCCCTTTACTAAGGGGCTATCACGCAATGTGATAGATAGTGCATCGAGGGAGATGGGTTTGAGACCCATAGATGTTATGCCATAGCGGTAACCCAACCTTTGTGATCGGAGATCCCGTGAATTAGGACCTGGGAAAACAAGCTAGTGGTTTAACTGAGGAGAGTATTCTGTAACCCTCTCTAAGTGAAGATGCAAAACTCTCAAAATCTGTAAGGCAGGTTGGCAACATGCCTTAATGTGTTTCTGTTGGCTATGATTAGCAAAGATGCTGTCCTACAGAGCATTCTTGAAAAAACACACCTATATGAGTCCGACTGTTAAACGTCGCAGTCTATGAGATTTGGGTGATCTCTAGTAAACTCATGAAGAGACCATGGAGTACGACGCATATGCTCCAACCCGCGGGGTAGCCTACTGGCAGCCATGTACTGGTTATGACTTTGAGTGAAATCTTGACGCACAAAACTTGCAATTCAAGGCGTAGTCCATTGTTCAAGTTGCTGATAGACGTAACTTAAGGTTCTAGGCGGAAGTTCAACTTAACAGTCTCTGCTGAAACACTGGTATATAAACAAGTAGTGAGGTTTGGCAAATCTCTAAATGGGCATTTGAGATCTGGTGGGGGATTGTTGAAATATTGGGCCATTTCATATGAGCCCATAGTAGATTTCAGAAATTCCTAGAAATCTCAAAGCCCATGTGTGTAAGCCCATTTGGAATGCAGCCCAAGTTTTTGGCTGCACAAAGGCAAGGGGTGGGAGCTAAGTTTAGTCCCACATGGGAAGTTGGGAGAGATGTAGACCAACATATAAGGTGGGGTGTTGCACCACTTGGTAAGTGAGTGAGAAGAGAAGTGCCACACGCGCGCTCCTCCTCCTCCTCCTCGCTCGTCTCGTCTCGACACGACACGACACGACACGACACGACACGTCACGACGCGCGCGCGCGCCGCGGTTTGCGGAATTGAGCCTCGGAGCCGAGCTTATCTTTTTGCTGCACAGGAAAACCGAACGTTTGACCGAGTCCTTGACGGACGCGTCACAGCTAGCCAGTTCGGGTCGCTCCCGGATCGTGGGCTACTGTAACCGACTCGGACGTGCGACGTGGGCGTGGCCCACGTTGCCTAGGGTTTTTCCGCTGTGCGTCCGCGCCTATATAAACTCTTGCCTGGCTACACGCCGTACACACCTGAAACCGATCTAGGGTTTTACCACCTCTCGCTGCTTGCGCCGCCTCCGTAGTCTACTCCATCCCGAGCGCCGGCGTGCACCGGCGAACGGGAGAGCAGGTCTCCGGAACCACTCGCCTTTGCGATCCTGTACGGGAGAGGGCGAATTAGGTTTTTGGGAAGCGCTCTGCGCGACTGCTCAAGCTCTTCATCACGGGTCGTCTTCCATCCAAGTCGGGCGGTGCTGCCTACCGCCGTCTTCATCGCCGTCTGCTTCGACCGGTCTTCTCCAACGTTGTCATCAACAACGTTACTGCTACGACTACATCTGCAAGCGAACGGTACGTGCGGTCTACTGCTGTTCGTCTGTTCATCATGTTCTGCGAGTACATGTTTAGCTACTGCCTGTTTCCGTTCATCTTGTTGTTTAGTATATCTAGTATGTTCGAGTTACATGTGGTAGTAGCTGCTATTGTCATGTTTAATATTCTGGAATTAATAATGGAAATTGTGCCTAATTATCCAACAGCTATATGGCCATGCTAGTCCACAATTTTTTGAGGCGAAACAATTTTAGCCTGTCCATGTTACTCTGAATTTAAAGGACAAATAATAAACATGTCAACAACCAAACTTATCTCATGAACACCGCCGGCAACGCCGCTGACAGCCTGCTGCTCAAAGCGACTCGTCCAGTTCCTTTGCGTGAGGTCAAGGCCCAAGTCTGTCTGCAAGCGCCATCTTCTCTGAGGCTCCTGACTCACCAAGTAAACTGCTTGTTCCTCTTCAGAAATCAACCAAATTGTTCAAATCTTTTAATGGTCAGCATTCTGTAATATTGTTGATGCAAGATATTCACACTTGCTTTTCAGAAAAAAAAAGATATCCACACTCTTTGAAAAGTCTGTTTCATTGCATTTTTACTGGAGCTACATCACAGTTAACGGTATCAATTAGTACTAACTGGAATAGATCTAGCCATGCCTGTGATATACTACTGACTGATCAAACTCGCTAGTTAGGTAGCAATTGGAGTATATGCTAATTACTCCAATTATTAGAATATGTCTACTTGCAGACAGACAGACATGTATGCTGCTGTAATATTTGTTGTACTGTGACAATATTGGATCGAAATTAATATTTGTTGAGCATTTATCTTGTGTAATTCAACTTACCACAATCAGCTCTTATAAGAGTTCGAGAATAATATTTAATTACCTACCTACTCCTCAAGTCGTGCCCATCAGCAAGCTAGCTGATGTTGGTTGTGTATTTTGATACATGTATACTGATGTAGATGTAGTGTTATATGGGGTTTCCAAGGTTTTTTGTGCTGGGTATTGTTTGTACCCCTTATGCTGATGACAGCGTATCGTACTATTTATTGTAGATCTTAGTGACCAATTGCAGAATAGGTACAGTGCGCAAACATAGCAGGCACCTCTAAGCACTGCACTGTTATTTCTTGCATAATCCAATATCTCCACCAAGATGCAACAACTGGGAGCCAAGAAGGAGAGCACGGGCGTCGGGAGAGCGCCAACCTGCAGCTGAGTGCCGCTGCCACCTCGATTGTGCCCTTCTGCTGTATCTTGTCGCCTGCCATGGTGCTCGAAGCTTTCACCGAGCATGCATAGGCAGAGCAGGGGGCTCCCAGCTGGCGGCAATGAGTATGTCGTAGAGGAGACTGCGCCGCGCTCATGCTATGCTACTGTGTTACAATTCTAATGGCAGAAGAGTTGTAGAACGAATCATTTCTTGTCATTCTTTTATGCTGCTGTTAGAATAGTAATAATTGAAAGGAAAGCAGCACCTTGTGATGTTGTATGAGTAACCGAGGTGATAAGACTGACATGGTTTATTCAGACAATAATCTTATGACTGAACCTGTTTGACATCATGGCAACATAAATCCTGATAGGAAGCCTGTATATATCAACCAGTGTTACAACTAAATCTACTAGTACCAGTGTGATAAGTATTGTTGTTCCACCCGAGAAGATCAACAAGGATGTACGCTAAACATATCCAGATAGATCATGAGAACATAAGCGCATCCTGATTACATATAGCATGTTTTCAACGGTAGTTAGACATGGCAACACAGAGAAGCTATAATTCGAAAGTTTTGCAGGTAGAATAAGTACAAAATATATCCAATCTCAACATAAGGAAGAGGAGAGCAAACACTTAAGAATTAAACGATGAGCAAAGAGAAATTCTATATTACAAAGGGAAAATGAAGATAAGGTCGAACTCCTATTTTCACCGAATGTGTTTATCATCCTACAATACAATTCAAGCCAAAATCAAATCAGTTAGAACGACACCTAAAATTAAAAGACGCATAAACACAATAAAATATCAAGAGATCCAGATGAATCCCTTCTATTATCACTGATACACAGCCAATAATTCCGAATAAAATAAATTGCAAAGGAATGGTGGAAGCACGCCCAATCTATTCTACAACAGGCACTTGTTGTGAAATATGCCCTGAAAACATCAAAATTTGACTTAGAGACAAAAAAAATACAATGAAAGTGTTACATGTTGACTTCAAATGAGAAGAAGGGCATCAAATTCGTTATATATTTATAGGGAAGTCATAGGAATCTCAGCCTGCATCACCATCATTTCTTCAAGTTTCTTAGTGTAAGGATAAATTATCCCTAAGTGTGTTTTTGGTAATTAATGACAATCCCTATGGACTAATGATTTCATTGAGCTTTTTATGAAGGAATTGTTCATATGAATTACTTGAAGTTCATGTGTTGGATTCAAGGCTTGGATGCCATGAAGATAAAGATATATCTTAAGTAGTGGTATCAAAATCATTGAATAGAAGAGATAAATCCAATATGATAAAGAAGAAGAAATAAATATATAGTTCTTGTGTAGAACTCAAGTAATTCATGCTCTAGCTTATGTGTTAAGTCAAGGAGTTTCAAAATCTTGAGAGTTTGCCTACAAGATAAGAATTCAAGATATGGCTCTATGTCGAGGTCATGATGGTCTCATGAGTTGCGATATGATTGACTAAGACCTAGAGCACGCAATCAAATGAAGAATTATTTATGTTGCTCAAGATATTGTGATATAACATGAGAAAATTCAAGGTTGACCAAGACAAAGAATAAAGATTGGATTCTAGATTGGTCAACATATGAAGCATAAGGAATGTGCCATACGGGGTCAATCGGTCTTGTGGTATGGTAAGGTTTGTCAATTATGCTTTGTGAACTAACCCATTATATATGTGTGTTTGTGTTGTCTATGTGGGTTAGGTATTATGTCATGGATATGCATCACTAGTGAGATTGCGTATATCTCATAAGAGGATGACATCAAGTGGTGGTTGCCATCAAGGTTGAGAAGTGCAAGTTTAAGATAAGCATCTCGAGAAGATCATATGCTTGAAGCTTGTCATCCATTTGGTGATAATAGAATTGCGAATACGTGCCCCAGTGAAGCTATCCCATAGTGGTGTATGGAGGAGCAAATTGGAAGTCTTCACGAAGCAACAATGATCAACTGAAGCATTCTAGCTTAACGAAAGCATGAAGCATCATCATCAAGATCAAGCGGGATGCACAAGGCAAAGGTTTGTCCTTGCTAGGTTTTCCTTTTACCGGTCTCAAGTTGTTTGTTGGGAGACCAAGTTATAGGATAGATAGACGCACCATCAAGAGGGGCTTTCGGTTGGGTAACTAGATCACATCGTCTTAGGGTGCTCAATCCTTTGCATACTTTGCTTCTCCCTAATTTTTTTTCTTATTGTTGTTTCTCTTTCTGGGGTTCTTTGCAATGCACCCATCTGTTGCCTCTATTTTGAGACCTCTAATCCTGGGATATTACACCTCTCGTGCTGCTGCGGCGTGCACTTCGGTTCTTGCTGGACATATTCTTTCTCCGAGCCAACCTTCTCCGCCTGCCTCCTCCCGCCCGTGGCAGGTGTGGTGAGTTCGATGGCGTGCCGGTTTTGGCGTCAGTGAAGATTCTGCTCCGGCATCCTACGTCCAGCTGCACTGGAGTTGGGAAGCGATGTCCTCGAGCAACACCTGGGTGGTGGGTTTCAGCCGTCCGACATCCAAGGCTGTTCAAAGGCCTATCCTGAAGCCGACAAAGAGCTTCGACACTTGTTTAACCTCCATGGCGAGGCCCCTTTTGAGATATGCTTCCGCCCTCAACGTCGGCTCGACAACAAGTGGTTCTGTCCCCGCTTCTGAGCTTGACAGCGGTGGCTCCGGTCTCTGGCTCGATGGTGGAGAAAGAGGAGGACCGGATTGCGTTGTCCAACCTTTCAGCGAGGTCTTTTCTGTTAATGCCATGGACCTATGTGTTATTTCTTTTCTTATGAGGTCCATTGTAATAGTTTGTACATCCACCGTTTATGATAAATGAGATGCTTCCTGGCCCTTCGAGGCGCTCCTTATTCAAAATAATAAGTACAGACCAATTCAGTTAACAATGAAAATTAATTAACCATTAAATCTGATAGTAATTGGTTATATGTTTTATGCAAGTGACTGTAATAAAATATGATATTCTCTGCGAACACAAACACATACTATTAAAGTTCTATGCAAAACAAGTGCTATTTCCTCCTCCTGATCGGACGGTGGTTATGAATTGGGTGTTGAGTGACACTGTGACAGTGACAGTGACACTGGCAGTCTAGCACCGGTGGCGCTGCCACGTGTGCGCCCCCGCGCGACATGGCACGCTGGCTTTCCATGTCGACCCGGCCCGTGGTTTGTTCGCGAAGCCAAACCGCGGCGGCGACAGCGACCAGACTGCACGCGCGACCACGGCACCACCACCACCACTCGCCGTCTTCCTCAGCCAGCCACCCCCCACCGTCTCGACGCCTAGGAACTCGCCGGAGCCTAGGCTCGCGCCGGAGCGACCCACCCCCAGCTCACCGCCTCCACCCTCCCGCGCGGGAGATCTGCCTCCCCACCCGCCAGCACACCCACCGCGCGCCCATTCCCCGTCCGATGGCGCCGACGCGCCCGCTGATGCGCGGGATCCGCCCGCCGCGCGTCTTCTCCACCTCCCGTAACGGCCGCGCCTCGCCGTACGCGCTCGCGCTCGCCGCGCTGCTCGTGGCGTCCGCGTTCCTCCTCGCCCTCATCGCCTTCGGCGTCTTCTCGCTGCCCGTCTCCGCGCCCACCAACCTCGCCACCACCGGCGACACCGAGGCAGGCAGCGGCGGCGAGGCCGCCGACTCCTCCTCCCACCCCGCGCGAAGCCGCGGCCGCCGAGACCTCAGGTGAGTTTGGTGCTACGATGCGCCAGTACCTTCCCAGATTCGGTTCGATCTGAGCTGATCCGGGCGGCCTCGTCTCTGTCGCTGTTCGTTGGGTGCAGCGAGGGGCTGGGCGAGCGCGGCGCGCAGTGGACGGAGGTGGTCTCCTGGGAGCCCAGGGCGTTCGTCTACCACAACTTCCTGGTAACACCACACTGCCGCCCTCTGCTTTCCATTCAGATACCAGAACCACCACTCTGCTGCCATGGTTCATTAGTTACCGGTGAATGCATGCGTGCTGTTATGTGTAAAGGCTTGTGGGATCGATCCAGCCATCCCGCATCGTCTCTACTTTTGGGCGAATTGTGTGTGTGCTAAGTGAGGGATAAAATGGCCCTCGGGTGAAATGCCATTCCGGTTCTTTGAGCTGTGCTTTCAGCTGGAAACAAAGTGGTGCTGAACTTATGAGTGATTGAATAGGTTTGGGGTAATTTTAGCATATGCCGTCGAGCTGCATTTCTGTTTCGTTTTCTTCCTTGGGAGTCTTGGCTGAACTGCATGTCATCCCTTGTTGGAATGGAAAGGTGTAATTCGTTCATTGGCTTTGCTTTGCTTTTAATAATAGCTCTGATTATGGTGGATTATTACCTTATCTAGTCTGAAAGAATGGGACATCTCCAAGTTCCAACTACAAATTGTTGTTCCTCACTTCTCAAAACTATGAACCAACAGAGCCCTTCTGCCAATGTGACTTAAAGGTTCTAATAAACAGATCTGTAGGAACACCTCGTCGATTGTGCAATTCTAGGTTTATCGTTTTACTGCAGGGAAAGCTCTTTACTCTGTTGCCAAACGTTCTCTTCTTTTCAGTTGTTTCATATGCTCTGTTATTAGTGATGGATGTTTATTGACAGCTTTTTCTTTTGACATATTTAATTGCTTGTTGGTTCAGCTTATAATTTTGCTGTTGATTTAACCATGTCATTGTCATACGACTGATAGTTTGTTCATTCATTAGTCCAAGGAAGAGTGTGAGTACTTAATTGGACTGGCGAAGCCTCGCATGGTGAAATCAACAGTGGTTGATAGCACTACCGGTAAAAGCAAGGACAGCAGGGTTCGCACAAGTTCAGGCATGTTTCTTCAAAGAGGACGAGACAAGGTTATTCGGGCCATTGAAAGGAGGATAGCTGACTACACCTTCATACCTGCAGGTTCGTAGTTATTTAAAGCGTCTTGTACTCTTGTGGTGTCCTTTCGTTTTTATAATGTAACATAGTGCGACCCGCAAAATGCATACACAGTCTGATGCTTGTATGTGTCCATAACTCCCCTGTTCTTTGTTATGGATAACAATATAGTACTCACTAAGTAGGTGCTGATAGCTTTTCTTCAGTATGGCATTTTCGTGTTCAGCAATGTAGCTCTAACTTACGTGGCTTTTATCTTTTTAAAGTTCATTAGCGGTTTAATAATGTTAATCCATGCTGGCTTACAGAAAATGGAGAGGGACTCCAAGTCCTTCACTATGAAGTTGGGCAGAAGTACGAACCTCACTTTGACTATTTCCTTGATGAGTTCAACACCAAGAATGGTGGTCAAAGGATGGCCACTATTCTCATGTATCTGTAAGTATAATAATAATCGTTATCACCCAACACTTTGGTTATATGTGATTTTTTTTCCGGTTATATGTGATATTAATTGAGTTCTAAAGCATATCCTCATTTGGAACAGATCTGATGTTGAAGAAGGGGGTGAGACTATTTTCCCCGATGCAAATGTTAACAGCAGTTCTCTAGCATGGCACAACGAACTTTCAGAGTGTGCCAAAAGAGGTCTCGCTGTCAAGCCAAAGATGGGAGATGCTCTGCTTTTCTGGAGCATGAGACCAGATGCCACTCTAGACCCATTAAGTTTGCATGGTTAGTTCCATATCCTGTTCAGTGCTCTTGTTAGCTCCCTTTTTCCTGTAACTATAGTATTTGTTTGAACTGATTTAACATCAGACTTTTCACTTCTGAAACTGTTGCTCAATTTTTCTTCAGGAAGCTACTTCCTGTTTAACTTAAACTATAACTTTTTATGCGTGCATTATAAATATTCTGAATTTTCCTTATATTGCTTTATTCTTGCAGGTGGCTGCCCTGTTATTAAAGGGAATAAGTGGTCATCAACCAAGTGGCTACATGTTCACGAGTACAAAGCTTAAGCCTTCTGAAGGCATTCTAAAGGTACTTTCTACTGCCACTGTGTTAGACGTAAAGCTGCTGGCGACGCTGTTTTTTTCTTGACAAGTATAAATAAACCTTGGTGCCTTTCGAAAGACGTTTCGTTGGTTTATCATTGGCACCAAAATATACCAAATGATCTGGCTTTGAGGCGGTTTTCCACCCAGCCCAGCTCGCATTTCCCCCCACCTGTTATTACTCATAAGCATGAACATACTATGTACTCCGCGGCAACATGATCTCATTCCTGTATAAATTTCGAGTTTCTGATTGGTGTGTACGAGCATCAGAATGGCATCCCTGATTTTTGTACTGAGATATGGATGCATATAGAACGATGTTTGAAAACTTGAGCGTGTTTAAGCTGATCCCCCTCCTACTTTTTGGTTGCAGATGACACTATTTGACCATGTACTCCAGGATGGCTCCCGTGTGGCTGCATATTAGGCTGTACGGTTAGGGATCTAACCCCTTTATGTCCATTGCCTCTCCTCGAGGATATACATAAGGGTCCTATATATAATGTTACAGCTGATAGTCAGAGGGGGCTTCTTGAAGACTGACCTGCATTCCTTTTATTCTTCTATGTCCCTCTCGTTGCAGTAACCCCAGCTATTTATGGAGGAACGGTGATAATCTGGAGTCCCATTTTTGTATCTCATTCACGCCCTGTTTGCAGCATTAGTAGAAACCATAATGAACCGTTGATGTAATACTGTTGTGATGACTTGTTATTGCTGAATAATAGAGGTTTAGACTATATACATGTTCCGTGTATTCTCTGTCCTGGTGGTGGCAAGCCCACCATCTGAAAATTGAGGAAACACCATGTTCCGAATTCTGATCGAGTTCCCTGGCTCTGAGATAGACCGCAACAGCCCGGGTTCGGAATACGAAACCTGGGAGGATTCAGACGCGAAATACAGGCGAGGATTATAAGCAGAACATGTCTGAAACTGAAGTTAAGTGAGGATTATACAGGCGAGGATTATAAGCAGGATTTGAAGGGAAGCTACTTAGTTTTTGCGTAAGAGTTGGCAGATTAATGTATGAGCGTCGGTTGAATGAATGACAGATGGAACTGGAAGTGACGGTGGAACTGAACTTGAGTGTTAATGCAGATTCACTCACCTGACGCTGACGCCGACACTAATAAAACGGAGTACTACAAAAATAAATACTAAATCAAATTCCTGTGAATTTTTTGACACCAGAAGTTAACGAAGTCACTTTCGTCTCCACCGGATACTACTTCTTGTGCTGTGAGGAAAATTCAACTTTCTCCGGCAGTCCGGCGTGCTGTGCTGCGCCAATCGCGCCATCACATGGAAGAGAAGAGAAGCGAGGAAAAGAAAACAAATTGATGAGTCGTTGACGGAGGGCGGGAGCGACGGACAGGCGTCGGCGCGTCAGCCCTTCCTTCCTTCCTTTCTCCTTCGACAGTCACCGACGCGCTCCTCTTCCTCGCCAATTTCCTACTCCTCCTTCCCTCCCCTTTCCAGCCTCCACCCCGCGTGCCCGCATCTCGCGGATCTCGCTGCCCCGCGGCGCGCCAAACCCTAGCAGCATCTATCGCGCTACTCGACCCGGATCTGCCGCTGCAGGCCCGCCATGGACGCCGGCGGCGGGGGCGGGGCCACGGCCATCCGGGTGCCGTACCGCCACCTCCGCGACGCCGAGATGGAGCTCGTCAGCCTCAACAGCAACAACAACTCCAACTCCAGCCCCCGCGCCCGCGCCTCGCCCAAGGACCAGCGCCAACGGCCCCAGGATGACGGCGGCGGCGAGGCGGGGAGCGGCGCGCCCAAGTACCGGGTGGTGCTGGCCTGCATGGTCGCCGCCGGCGTGCAGTTCGGGTGGGCGCTCCAGCTCTCCCTCCTCACGCCCTACATCCAGGTACCCACCCACATAGACGCTCTCTCGCGCCGCCTGGATCTCGCCGGAGCACTCGGTGCCAGTGGCAGCGCGCCCCCTATCAGCCTATCTCTCGCTCGCTAGCTCGCTCGTCGGGGTGTTGCGCGTGCACATTTAGGGAAGGAGAGGGCGAGCAGCCGTGCCGTGTGCTCGCCACCCATTTCCGTTTCCGGTGACGCCACCGCGCGTGGGGAATACCGGTCTACTACATCCAGTTCCAACTTCCCGATAAGGCAGTTGGACGAGGCTCTACTACCGCTGCTGCTAATTAATACTACTACTAGTAACTAACCAGTACTGATCACTGATCAGAGCAAGTTTCTGGATCATCAGTTTACAGAAACAGTCCATCTGTCCATGGGTGGTCCCTTAGTGACATAGAGGTTGATGCAAATTGGGGAACACTGTTTTGATAGGAATCTAGCTAGATTAAACATCAATAAGAGATTTGTAGGCTAGATAGAGTCTAGTATTTTTTGCTGTCTCAAGTATCAGATAACTGATAATGGCCATACTATGCCTGATCCTTCTAATATGTTGACAAATGATTTACTACGTAGTAAGAACATCGCACATTCATTCATGGAGCGTGACATCTTTCTTTGCGACGTGCTCACCTGCTGTTTATCATTGATTTTACGCAGACTCTAGGGATAGACCATGCCATGGCATCGTTCATCTGGCTCTGCGGGCCAATTACTGGTTTCGTGGTAAGTTTGTGCGGTCAGGCTATCGCTGATTTTGTTCACAACCGTCATGTAAAGTCTGACATAACTAAATGGTTACGCTCTGACATCAGGTTCAACCTTGTGTTGGTGTGTGGAGTGACAAGTGCCGTTCCAAGTACGGAAGGAGGCGGCCGTTCATTTTGGCTGGATGCGTGTTGATATGTGCCGCTGTGAGTTATATCATGTTTAATATGTTACCATAATTTTCCCCCAATTCTTTCCCTGCTCTAATAGGTAGAATTCACACGTAGGTAACTTTAATCGGGTTTTCTGCAGACCTTGGTTACATGTTAGGGGATACCACCGAGCACTGCAGGTAAATCATTTGTTCTGCTCTTTTTTCTTCTGTTGACAATTTCGCATCAAGTATGTTGTCACTAATATATGTCAAATATTGTGTATACAGTACGTACAAAGGTCTAAGATATCGAGCCGCCATTATTTTCATTCTTGGATTCTGGATGTTGGACCTTGCTAATAATACAGTGCAAGTAAGCTTATTCAATTTTTTTACATATGATCTTATGTGTCTGCACCAAATTTTTGTAAAAGCGAACTTCTGTTGTCCTGACATTTTCTTATTCTTGGTACATCTAGGGACCTGCTCGAGCCCTTTTAGCCGATCTTTCAGGTGATTAATACATTCAGTTAGAATCAAACGCTGAATCCACCCTAGAGTATCAGTAATGGAATTAACCCTTATTATGCAGGTCCTGGTCAATCTAATTCGGCAAATGCAATATTCTGCTCATGGATGGCTGTTGGAAATGTTATCGGCTTTTCAGCTGGTGCAAGTGGGAACTGGCACAAGTATGTTGTGTTGTTTGTTACTTTGTGATTATATTACCCTGAAATTATATTCATTAGTTGGCTCATGCCATTATCTGGAACAAATCAAACTTATGCTAGTTGACATAAATGGTTAGTTGCTCAGTTAATAATATCTGAAACCTTGCTACTATCTAGAATGATTCCTACCAACTTATGCTAGTCAATATGTATCTGTAAATAGTATATTTGCTGTTCCTGCCTGATGACGTGCTTTATTTGAGCTATGGTCTTGCAGTAGCATAGGGCAAATCCTACACTTTGATTTTCCACCTTTATACTGCTGACAAAGAAAGCCCTACTTTCCTAATGGGACCTGTCCAAAGTTGTGAAATAATGGCAGCTCATGTATTTTCCTCCATGATGCAATATCCTTTTGTGTGTGCATTTAGTCCTCTAGTTTAGTGATTCTTGCTACATCTTATTCATTTCTTCTAGTTTCTCCTCTTGCGATGATTTGCCTGCTAAAAAGGCTGATATTCCTACTTTTGTTATCAATGCAGGTGGTTTCCTTTTCTAATGACTAGAGCCTGTTGCGAAGCTTGTGGTAATTTGAAAGCAGCTTTCTTGATTGCAGTTGTAAGTTCTCAGAGATTCTGCAACTTACCTAGGAGAAGCTATGTTTAATATGATTGCAGAAATGAACTGCTGGCTGCAATCTGCAGAAGTCGAGTAAGCTGACCAATTATCTGTTGTGCAGGTTTTCCTTGTGTTCTGTATGTCTGTTACCCTTTACTTTGCCGAAGAGACCCCGCTAGAACCGAAGGATGCACAACGGTTATCTGACTCTGCTCCTTTACTTAATGGCTCTAGAGAAAATGATGGTGCATCAAGTGAACAAACGAACGGAAGAGTTCCTAATGGTCATGCCGATGCAAACGATGTCTCAGCTAACTCCAGTGCTGAAGATTTTACAGATGCAGGCTCCAACTCGAACAAGGACAATGTTGAGGCTTTCAATGATGGACCAGGAGCGGTTTTGGTTAACATTTTGACTAGCATGAGGCATCTACCTCCTGGAATGTATTCTGTGCTTCTGGTCATGGCCCTCACATGGGTATGCTATAAAATTGGTTACATAGATATATTCGCACCAGCTGCTTGCTGTTCATCTCCTTTGTTGGGAACTGATGGTTGTTCATCACGTTTTTGTTTTGCAGTTGTCATGGTTTCCCTTTTTTCTTTTTGACACTGACTGGATGGGGCGTGAAGTTTATCACGGGGACCCAAATGGAAACTTGAGTGAAAGAAAAGCTTATGATGATGGTGTCCGAGAAGGTGCATTTGGTTTGCTATTGAATTCAGTAAGAACCTATGAGCAATTTGTTTACCATAGTTTTTACATGACTGTTGTTAGATGCATTTGCATTCGTAGCATTCCTGGTATGAATGTTTCAACAAACAGGGTCATACTAGAAATGGTCCAGAAACTAAGTTACTTCATGGTGGTTTTAAAACATAACTATTGGATGTAACCACAAGGAATTTAGTTGGTGGCTGTGACATTTGGTTCATCCATGTAGGTTGTCCTTGGGATTGGCTCTTTCCTTGTTGATCCACTATGCCGGATGATGGGTGCAAGATTGGTTTGGGCAATCAGCAACTTCATAGTGTTTGTCTGCATGATGGCTACGACGATACTAAGTTGGATCTCTTTTGACCTGTACTCAAGCAAACTTCATCACATCATCGGAGCAAATAAAACAGTCAAGAATTCAGCATTGATTCTTTTCTCTCTTCTCGGATTGCCACTCTCGGTTAGTACCAGACTCTGAACATTTTCTTCCTTATTATTGTGTTGGAAGGTGTCTTACATTCTGCTCTCATGTGCTACAGATCACTTACAGTGTTCCATTTTCCGTGACTGCTGAGCTGACTGCCGGAACAGGAGGTGGACAAGGTTTGTATCACCGATGCTTACTTTTACAGTATGCTTGAGCGGTTCACGTGGACTGAAATCGTTTGTACCCATGTCCAGGTTTGGCAACTGGAGTTCTAAATCTTGCCATCGTCGCTCCTCAGGTTAATTTTTTTTCGTCTTGGATGATCCTTTTCCATATTGTCATCACCGAACATGCCCTGATCTTTGTGACCACATTCTTCTACTTTGCAGATAGTAGTGTCACTTGGGGCAGGCCCATGGGACGCCCTATTCGGAGGAGGGAACGTCCCCGCATTCGCCCTTGCTTCAGTCTTCTCCCTAGCAGCCGGAGTGCTCGCGGTTCTCAAGCTACCGAAGCTGTCAAACAACTACCAATCTGCTGGCTTCCACGTCGGCTGAAGCTGAAACCAGCTGCTGTCTGTAACATGAAGATACTCGACACTGCTAAACCCCCCACCCATTTTGACATTCGTTTATATGGAAATGATTCATTTTCCCCTACCTGCCGGATACAGAATAAGAATAGAAGAAGATAGAGATTAGGGTAGAGAGATAGTTAGGCCTTTGTGCATACAAGCAAGCCAATGCAAAGTTGTAACAGCAAGCTGTGTCTACATGTCTTTTTGACAATATATGCAAGAGAAAATTTTACACTGGCTGGATGTAACTTGTTTCCCTGTGTATTTGCGGCGGGCAACGATGTGATCGCTCATGTGCATTCTGCTGTATACTTTATTTACTCGAGATGTTTGTTCCACAGCTTCTTCAGGAAGTTTCTCTCAAGTAATCTCATTGTTGTAACTGAAACCTTGGGCAAAAGTGGCCCCACCTGTCATACACGCAAAAGCGTTTATATTGGCGACTGGGCCTCCTACAAGTAGTTCCTTCATTGTTAAAGATGAAATGGGCTTGTTAGGCCCAATTATCACAGCAGGCCTAGCGAAGGCGGTGCACTCTCGTTAACTTAACCGAACCCAAACCATACCCAGTCCGGCCCTTTCCCCAGCGCCGACCACCATGGCCGCCGAACCTAGCTCCGACCTCCCCAACGGGACCCCCGCCGCCGCCGCCGACCGGAAGAAATCCCGGGAGAGCGACCGCCGTCGCCGGCGTCGGAAGCAGAAGAAGAACAAGGCCCCGTCCGACGCCGCCGCCGACGCCGCCGGAGATGTCGCCGACGCGGCCGAGGAGGACAAGCCCGATTCCAAACCCCCGGTACGTCTCCTGGTATCCCTAGGGTTTGGACGGGGTTGATTAGCGGCGGCCTTTCTCGCCTGAGGTGACTATTGGGGTCTGACGCTGGGTTGTGCCGTGCGCGCAGGTGGAGATCGAGGTCGAGTACGTGGCGGAGGAGCCGGACCTCGCCGACGGCCTCCTCGCCGACTTCAAGAGCATCTTCGAGAAGTTCACCTTCAAGGACACCCCCGCCGCCGCCGAGGTAAGCGAGATTCAGAGCGCCCCTCTGTTCGGTGTCATCTTAGGAGCAAAACCCTACGAAATCTGTAACCTAGCTGCTTTGCAGTGGAATCGATGCTCACTGGTTTGTAAGTTTGCTTGTAGGATGGGGAGAAGAAGGACGAGGCTGGCGCCGACGCGGCGAAGAAGGGGTCGGGGTCCGATTCGGACGACGATGAGCAGGATGCCCAGCAGAAGAAGAAGGAAGGCGGCATCTCCAATAAGAAGAAGAAGAGGTTCGTCTTCTGTCTTCTGTCTGTCTGTTGCTCTGTTAGAGGATGACCTGTTACAAGGGTTCCTTATGTCTTGTTAGTTGCTGAGCGTGAATTTTTGTGTGTGTTGTGTT
>QXEO01001311.1:0-31404 GCA_007115705.1 Dactylis glomerata
GGCCATAATATCCAGGTTAATTTGCCAAACGTGGCGGCCGCTTCTTTGCCAATTTCTGCCAGTCTCGGAGAGAAAAATGTAGTCTGCGTAGGAAAAAATCCTACGCTTGACCCCTGTGAGCTTTCTTCAAGGTGACCCGGTGTGACTGTGTGAGCTTTAAGCTATGGATGAAAGATTTTGTTCTAACACATTTGATAAGAGAATATATTAATACGAAAGAGATACCTACTACCTAACATTTGCAACAATTTAATGACTAGATTAAGTCTAGACATGAATGATGCACATATCATAAAAATAAAAGAAAAAAATAAAGAACCGCCAAAGCAAATAGACTCGCAGCAACAAGGACACCACCAGTGGAGACAACACCCCGACTTAAAAAAATGTTCTCCAAAATGACGCCTCTTGGAAGGTATACCATCATCATCCTTTCTAGCCAGCATGGTCCACATCCTGGGTTTTCACCCTGGAGAAGATTTAATTTCATACAATGCCTTCAGTAAGGAGATGCTTATGCAACCACCATTGCAGGTACATCCACCAAAGATTAGACATAGGGTCTCACCCCTCATATTGAGACACGAAGTTCAAGAGTACTACCAAGAAAGAAGTCTGCTGGTAGGACCTCGTCTGCAAATACTGCAAAGTGATGATCACCAGACACACATTAGTATTGACCAATCCTTCATGATCCTTTTCACACCGCTGATACGTGCAGTCTCACTCAACATGATCATGGAGAACCTATGGCCATCGATCTGCCTTCATATACCCACCTCCACCCAGACCTTCATAATCTCAGCTACCCACCCGTAGTTGATATACCGAGAGGTGTCCATGCAAGTTGATCGTAGAGCCGCCAATGTCCCTTCGCCATCAAAGGCTATGTTGTCGCCATCCCCGAGACCCTCATATTTAGCACACTGCTGCCGAGTCAGCCAAACGCCAGGACCCATTCCAGGGTTGAAGGAAACGGGCAGCCAACCGTTGCATGGTTGCATCACCCGCAAAGTCGTATATCTAGCTAGGTGACCATGACATGAAAAACAACGCCCCACACCATGATTGTCCGGCGATCATCGACCTCGCTTTCCAACAGCAGACACATCAGATCTTAGAGCGACATATAGAAGAACTAGATGTTCGGGTGGGAAAAAAGAAAAGAGGGAAAAGGAGAGCCTCCTATTGTTACCATTTCGCCGTGGCATGTCCTTCTCCGTGGAGGCTGTGCCACGGTGGGAGGGAGGATGGGGGTGGCTGATTTTGGATGCGGGTGAAATCCCCATGTTTGCACCAGGAGAAGGATGCATGGTTCGGGACCGATATGTTCCAGTGACCCCCCTCCTCCTCCCCCCTGTGTCAACACACTTTGTATTCGTGAGTTAAAAAGAACTTACCTTTGATATTGCATTCATGTGTGTTTTGTTTAGACTTTTCTCTCCTAATGCTCTCGCCCCTCCAACCAATTCCTCTCATTCTCCTATAGTTCCGGTCCAGACCGCCTGACGAGGGTTAACTCGACAAATGTCCAAGATGAAGGACTTATGATTGGGGGAATAGGGCGTCAGATGAACTCGAAGGTAAAGATCAGTCAAACAAGGCGTGTATTGAGAATAAACGTGGTGGTCAACTTGGCTTACTCTCAATCTGTCCCTGACCGGCCTCTCCTGGCCCCTATATATAGGTGGCCAGGTCTCAAGGAACCGGTCGGGTCCGATACATATTACAATATCGATATATGACATGGACTCGTATTTTGACTATGATTACACTTGGGCCTAGCTTAACGGGCCTCAGGGGTACTCAAGTAACGGGCTCTATTATCTATACCCTTGTCACCGCCCCTCTTGTTCAATTCTCCAGAGATGGTCGGTGTTGTGGTGGGTGAGGATCCTGTCCACTGGTCAATAGTAGCTAGGGTTAGGAGTCTAGGTTATATTTTTGGTTTATTGGAGGGTTTTTGAGCGTGTCGCTGTGGCATTCAAGCTATGTGGTGGCTTGCAGCGACGATCTTCATGGTCGTGGCTATGTTGTGCTTCATGCGACTAGTGGGTGCATCCTCAGCGTCTCCGTCAATTAGCTCGAGTAGGTTAGGTGCATTCGATGGAATTGAGTTCTCTCCACCCTCCTAGTCGTGGAGACAAAAAGATGGGAGCGACCTCCAGATGGATGAGATCAAGGAGCCGGTAGCTAGGCACCCACTGAAGGAGGAGTCAACTACTACATGGACTTTAATGAGCAACCTAGTGGTGATCCATAGAGTAAGTGGTGTAGTCCCCATCAAGGGAGTAGTTGAGAGTCCGTCGTTGTAGTATAAACTTAGTTTGAATTTTCTCGTGTTTTTGGAGTTCTTGTTGTACTTTTGTACCAGAACCTTTGTAACATGTTCTAGTTCAAAGCTTGTTCGAACCTTGTAATATAAGTTTGTATTTTGGATGGCTGTCCAGGAAGAGGAAAGTGTATTAATGGATGGTTGAACACAGTGGACTGGTTGAACACACACATATTCAGATAGTGTGACATATAAATACATGTATAGCAAAGGCCACAATCCAATTGATCTGTAACTAATTTAGCTAACTAACTTAGTAATTACTCAGCTAACAGAGCTAAGTCAAATAAGCTAAGCCAAACAAGGAATCATTGGACCATACAGAAATACTCCGTCCGTTTTAAAATATAAGATATTTTAGCCTTTTTTCTAACAGACATGTATCTAGATGCTTTTTTAATATAGGTTCACTCATTTTGCTTCAACTTAAAAGATGTCTAGATAAATATGTGTTAAAAAAGCAAAAACATTTTATATTTTGGAAGCCTAAGAAGCAGAACGTGTGCTGATCAGACTGGATCGGAACTGCTGATCAGTGGGAACGTATAGAACCCTAACCTCTCCAAGCTGAACCTTTTCACGAACGAAGTCAGGCAATTCTGCCAAAAATGAAAAGGCAAGTCATGGCGTATGTCAGAATCCACATGGCAGAAAGGATGAAAATATTTGAAGTGTAAGTCCGAGTTCCTTATATAATTAAAAATGGCAAGCCGGTAAAAACGGACTATCGTCCAAGCCGACGGTTATACCAAAGTGCCCGGGCTTTACTGTAACCAAGGTGCCTTCCTCTTCCACACGTTAGTCAAACTTTACCCTTTGGTAGACTTGCTAAAATCAACGTGGGGATTTTCTTTATTTTTCATGTGGAAAAAAATGGCAAGAAGTGCTTGCTGATAAGATTGATAACTTGTGTTTGTCTTCGTCAGATACTTTATGTTAAGCATATTTATGTTTGGTAAGAAACCAGCTTTGCTTGTAAAAACGTGGCTAGGATTGACAAATGACAACCTACGCAGTTTGTCTCCGAGCGATCGAGAAAAAATTGGCAATCATTGGAATCGACGTTTGGTGGATTTGTAATATGTCACGCGACAAGCGTGTGATCAGCTTATATCTCCAAATATTGCTTTATGGTCTATCTATCGATCCATGCTTACCTCGAGTCAGTAACTTGTATAACATGTGACACAGACGTGTGATTTGTATATGTCCACTCTCAATGCATGCGTGAATGCGCGTAGGCTTATTTAGTTTCTAGTATAATCTCCGTTTTGGAATATAGTATGTTTTGGTATATTTTTAAAATGGAGGTACTCCCTCCAAATTCATTAATATTTATATTTAGTATAATGTATCTATATATAAAATATGTTTAGATACATCATATCAAAGATAAATATTAGTGATTAAAGAGAGTAGTATTCCCGCCGACCATTAATACATGTCAATATAACTAGATACGTCATATTAGAGACATATATTAGTGATTGAAGAAAATATTAAAGTAGTAATCCACTGTGGGCTGAGCGGAGAGATAACGACGTCCGCCTCAGCCTCTACTCGCTCACACGACGATCTTGGTCAGTCTTGCCTGAATGCCTGCAAATCCCCGGTATGCATGCATGGTTCTGTTTTAATTTTCGCACTACCTAATTTATGCCAGCAGAGTCAGCAAAACGTGGATGGCCGACGGAGACGCACAAGTCAACCTTTTTGTTGAGGTCTTTTTTGCTCATAAAACAGAGTAACATGATCCCGGAACGGATGAGACCTACTGTTGGTCTGTTGCGCAATCGCTCTCCGGCTTTGCACAGTCGATTAGTTCGATGAAGGCAAACGACGCTTTCATTTGTCGTGTACAGTGTTTCTTGACGGTCCACACGTACAGTTGTCTTCCGACGATCGTTAGATCACTTGCATGCCGCACGGTGCCCGACGTGATCTAAGGAACTGTAGTGTTGCTTAGATAGATGTTTGGCATTCGATCGAATGGCTCTTCCGATGATCAGCTAGTCAAATGGAGTATGCACAGAGTTCGTACATGGCATGGTGGCAAAATTATTACTACATATATTCCTAAATATGTTTTGCAATTTTATATACGGATGTATCTATATATTTGAACATGTCTAGATAAAACTCATATCTAGACAAAGCAGTGAGACTTAATTTAGAAAGAAGGTACTCTCTCCATCCGAAAATATAAGATGTCTAAGCTTAGTTAAAAATCAATGTCTTTTAAATTTGATCAAGTTTATATAGAGAAATATGATTTACAATACTAAATCCATATCAAAGTATATTTTCTCAATGATTTCATTTGATATTGCATATATGTACATATTTTTATATATAAATTTAGTAAAATTTAAAAGATATTGATTTTAACTAAAGTTGAACTGGTACTATGGGTATGATTAAGTGACACTAAAGTTGAAAACATAGTACTCCCTCCAAATCATATTACTTATTGATAGTATTTTTAGACATTAAAACATGTTTAGATAGACTAGAAGTACATTTTCTCTCAAAAATTTAAAATATAGTACACTGTAACACTTGCATGCATGCGACGATATACACTATGTGTCTTCCATTTTGACCACGTGCATTCTTCGTGTCTGCCGTCTCTGTAGATAACTTCGCCTTACGTGGATCGACTAGTCGCCGGCCCACATCACACTCACGGTGGTTTGCTCAATTCAAGTGGTCTCAAGATAATAGTCAATAGAAGCATCTATCTATTATATTATATTATTAAAACAACTAACATTGAATGGCTAAGATTTGCCTTGAGGTAACGCAACAAAAGAAACGGTTAAGATTTAAGAGAAGAATTATAAGGGATCCATCGTCAATCAACGTGTGTCCGATTGTCCGTAGAGTCCTCGAGCTAAACAATTTGATGTGCACTTCCAGTTTTGTGTAGAGTTGGAATCGAGCACGATATGCAATGGTTGATCTCTTGCAATCTCAACAGAAGATGTGTACAAATTGTACTCTGATTGATTAATGCAAGTGCTTAACCATGACGTGGTTGGTTTCCATCGTATGTATAGATGAACCTGCAAGCAGTCTACGTCCACACGACCAACGGTAGCTCAAACACGGGCGACCAAGCCATAGCTGACCTTGGCCAAGGGCGATGACACCGGGCTGAGCTCGACCAAGGCCAATGACTCTAGGCTGTGCGCGACGAGGCCGAGGACGCCGTGACGCCCAACTAATCGGAAGCACAAAAGGCAACACATCCGGCACAATTGCAGTAGTGGCGAAGTCACGACGGTCATTCATCATCATCCACGACATGTACCCCAGATCTCTTGCAATGCTCTAATCGATTTATGCAAGTCCTGTGAGATGAAGATACGGTTCCATGTCCTGATTGATTTCCATAGTCGACCATCAGCTCGACACCGGAACGTCGCCATGTTGTCCACCTAATCAGAAGCACAAAAGCCAGTGCAATCTGATCAGAAGAACAAAAGCGAGTACAATCGCAGAGGCGACAAGGTTTTGATGCCCAACAATTCGGCATATCAGCACATGCCAACACACACTTCCGACCATATAGATATTCAAAAGCTCAAACACGGACGACGACGAGCAACGCATGCAGTACAATTCTGGCAGATTAACAGCTGCATACAATGCGGTCAGGTCGCTTGAACCTTGACACGATATCAACAGTACCAATGTTCAACGATGTCAGCATGTCAAACGGGTCGAGAAAAGCATAACAGCAATGGCGTCAACAACTGGTAATATCGCCAAACTGTCACTCCATGTGTGTTAGATCATTGATGGTAATATCATACGTACCGATCAACAATAGTCAACAAAATCCATTTTAATTCTTGATGCATTTTGTGTACATCTCAGATGCAATTCTTCTTTTCAGGATGTCTACATGGACGGTCCCTACCTGCCTGGATGCATCAATGAAGCCTGCATGTCAATGGCTGACGTGCAGCATAGCAAGCCTAGGAGAAAAGCTAATGGTGGCCTGAGAAAGCTTCCCCTACTGGGCGATGCCACAACCATGCACACGATGCGAAAAGCTTGCATGTCAAACGCCGACGTGTGGCAGGCAAGTCTAGAAGAAGAGATAGCAGTATCAAGGGGGAGCTTCCTACAGGCAAGCACCTCGAGATGGTATCATGTTTTCGGCGGCCCGCTAAGTAAAAAACATACAGCTAATCCATTATTGCATGGACTATTTAAAATTATTTTTAATTAAATTGTTTACTATATATCTTTTTTTGGTAGATCATTGATTGTCGATTAAGGATAATGTTAGCACACTCTGTACTTTTGTGTTAATGTTTGCACTGCAGGTCCTTTTTTGTATATCGGAATTTATATTCAGGGTGAAGCCAAGGTATAAATTCTGTTAACAATATTTACACAGTGTCACCTGATTTTTTTAAAGGATCATGTTGTGTTATGTGCCTTGAGGCCCTGACCATTAAATTTATTTTTTCAATGTGTTCAGCAACTCTAACTATTGGTCACTCTGAAACTTCTCCAAGACGCAGAAAACAACCTCTAAGCGATGTGTGGATTGTGCATCACGGCGGCTGCAACCACACTTTTGTATATACTGAGGTGTAATATTTCGGTTTTATTCATGTTATAACATGGTTGTCTTACTTAGGATTGGAGAGGATAATGTTCACATTGTTCTTCTGATTTTCCCCCAACACATCTCACATGAGCCTCTTTTTGTGCGCAATGACTTATAATAGCTGTTTATAGTAATCTAAAGGATAAATCACAGGCCTGTTTCATAGCTACACATGTCGTCTAGATTTATACACAACATAGAGTTTACAAATTTATAGAACTCAATGGGCGTAATTGGCTTACTATGGTTGTTATGTCTTTGAAAAATTTAACGTTTTATATAATTTATCAAAAACCTAAATTTCTTATTTATGCTTATGCCATAATAGTTAGATGACTATTGTCATGAAGCAGTCATAAATATATGAATACCTTAGACTAAATATGAAATATTGAAGCCCTTCTAAAAATTAAATAATCACTAAATATTAGTTCAACAAAGTTTACGTCAGTTTATAGGTAGCTATGTTTAACTTATTTAATTTAACATGATAGCATATTTGGAACTATATGGAAAACATTAATAAATAAGAAGCTAGCCGCGCTAATGCGCGGGCCACCCTGCTAGTTTCTATATACATGGCCTACGGGCCTAGTATTAACTGGAGTATAACTTTTCAAGTCTAACTCAATCTACGCCCAGATTGCTCCCGCATTATAAATCTCCAAGTCTAGGTCGATCTACGTGTGAAATTATAAGAAAGGAAGGGAGACACTCTTATGTTTCATTAACGTAATTAACATGATTCCAGAATTTGTTCACTACAGGAGGAAAGGCATACGCCCATGGCCAGGAGGCGTCGGCTTAGGCCCAAAAGGCCGTCAGGTTAGGCTACCCGACGATAGCTATCGGATAAGGTGTCGTCGGCGTATGAGGGCGTCGGGGTAGGTTCGAGCCGGGTGTTGTCGGCATAGCAAATACCGTCGGTGTAGGCTATGCCGACGGCCTAGAAACACTAGGTATTTTCTTTTTATAAATTGAATTTTTGAAGAAAAAAATCAATTTTTTATTTTTATTTTCTTTGAATCTTTAGAAATCTCACTAATGGCATGACACTGGAACAGTGACTTCCCACTCGGTCACTCATTCTCAGATTGCTACCGGTCAAGCACGCTTAACTTCTAAGTTATATTTAAATAACCTACCTCTATGCTACGAAGTCCTTATTGATATTAGTATCATATAAATCCTCTTAAGCTATGTGTGTATATGATTGTGTGTAAGTATGTATGTGTATATGTGTATGTATGTATGTGTATGTGTATATGTGTTTGTTAACATTTCAAAAAAAAATTAAAACTTTAGAATTATGATTTTTTTGAAGAAAATCAAAAAATCAAAAATTTATAAAAAATAAAAAAAAATATTTTTGGATCCGCAACACGTCATTTCTTCACTAAACGTTGACCGTAGCGAAGGTTGTCATGCGTTGTCATTTTATGTCACCTAAATGTGGGAAAAAAATTCAAACCTTTATAAGCAATTTACCAGAAAGTCCCTTCATAGAAATGACCTACCACATTCGAGGTTGCATGGCTATTAGGTCAAATAAGCTAGATTTGATCCTGATCATGGCATAGTTTGTCGAAACGAGGCCATATCAGACACACGCGTGGCCCTTGGGATGGCGAGGAACACCACACAGGATGATTTTCGTTTCAACCCACGAAAAGTGCATTTTCCATTTTTGGAGTACCGAAATTGGTTTTTTATGAGGCAACTACTGAAGCGGCAAATCGAAAGCTACAGACAATATACCACATAAATATTAGACCATCTGAGATCCGAATATAAGCTCTTGTTTCGATGTGCAAACCTTCTATGTTATTTTTTGGATTTTGCGCAAGCTCCTGCCGATTTCACTAGAAGTGGGGTAGGTTTGCACTTTAGCGTTAATAAGATGAGCTCCTGATTTTTTGCAAAAATCATTTTTTGATCTGCAACACATCATTTCTTTACTAAACTTCGACCGTTAAATCGGGACTCCGCACCACCTGGCCGCGGGGGGGGGGGGGGGGGTCATGCGTTGTCATTTCATGCGGGTCCCAAATCGGGCGTAACTAATTCAAAAAATTGAAAAAATATGAGACCTTCGCGTGGCGTCATTTTATGTCACCTAGATGTGGGAAAACATTCAAACCTTGATAAAAGCAATTTACTAGAAAGTCCCTTCACATAAATGACCTACCACGTTCGAGGTTGCATGGATTTTAGGTCAAATGAGCTAGGTTTGGCCCTGATCATGGCATAGTTTGTCGGATAGAGACCATATCGGACATGCGCGTGGCCCTTGGGATGGGGAGGAACGACAAGGAGGCCGATTTTTGTTTCGTCTCACAAAAAGTGCTTTTTCAATTTTCGGAGTGCCAAAATCAGATTTCTTTGTAAGGCAGCTACCACAACGACAAATCGAAAGCTCAGCACAATACCCCACATAAATAATAGACCACCTAGGATACACATATCATCTCTCGTTTCGTCGCGCAAACCTTGAAGGTATTTTTTTAATTTTACGCAAGCTCATATCGATTTCGTGGGAAGTGGCACTCAAATTGGGCAGAACTAATTCCAAAAAATGCAAGACCTTCACGTGGATTTATTAAATATGATCTATTTGCGAGGAAAAATTTTGATGTATGCGTTGACACTGGCTTTTTGATAGCTACAGTTCAAATAATCGCAGTTCAGGCACTCTGAATGCAAAAAAGGTGTGATTCATCCAGCGGAAACCCTAAACCCAGAATCAAAATAGAAGTACATACTAATCTACATGTATGTGCCAAAAATTAGGTCAATCAAAAAAGATTTAGGATGTTGAAAGGCGTACCCTAGCTTAACCCCATTAACCCTAACCCTATAACCCTATCGAGGTCAAAATCGTCGGCAGCATAGGTCCCCAGAAATGGCTACATCAACGGCATAGCTGGCCTGTGGGTGCGGGCTACTCACCTGAGGGGCCTGTGCCGACGGCCTCGATATAAAGCCGTCAGCATAGGGTTTGGCCGTCGGCGTATGCGTGTTCTCCTGTAGTGGTTGAAACTAGCTTCCCACTCTGAACTATTCGTCCCTCCATATATGGTTCAGTTTAACACACTTAACACTTCCGTGTATCCACTTTATAACTTATCCAGTACTTCCTCCATTTTATAATTATTGTTATTGCTTTAGTTAAAGTTGAAGCAAAACCACGATAAAAATTATGAAACGGAGGAAGTCCTAGTAAATGAAGATATGTTTCTTGTGTTACATTTGGGTATGCATTTGACACATGTTATTATATAACCCCACACTTGTAAAAATAGTAACATCTGCTTAGCATCCCTTTCAATGTCACCTCAACCTCCTCTTTACTTATAGCTAGGTTTATCCGATGTTTATTATGCCTAGCCTTCTCTTAGAAATGAAACCTGCGTTGTCACGTTCTGCCTCCAACTAATGTCTTGACATTCCTTATATCTACTTCATTGATATGTTTTAGGTAACTATAGGTATTTAATCATTAGATGACGTCCACACATGCACGCGCAACACGCACGTGTAATTTCTTTTCATAGAACTGCATTAGCATTTACCACCACCATCTGGCGCCGAAGATGGGTAAAAACTAAAGCAGTGTGAGGTGGACATTCTCTCACATAATATTTTTGTGAAACTCCCTCTGTTCGGGTGAAGCCGCTGAGCTCTCTCACATAATATTTCACTAATCTAATGTAGCGATATTACAAAAACTTACTCGGGCCGTCATGTGCCGTGGTTTCTACTTTCCCTGGTTTTGTTTCTCGTCCAGCAGGAGCAATTATCAGTAGATGGCATGTTGGCCATCCAATTAGCGAGTGCAGGGTGGAGAGGTATTACACAAAAGTCTTACCAATGTGACCCTACTTTCCTCAACCCTTTTGCTATTGTTTCTCCTCTAATTTGTGTGTTTTGAATACAACTAACACGGACTAACACTATTTTCAGCAGAATTGCCCTGGTGTCTCATTTTTATGCAGAAATCTGACTTTCAGAAAAAATCCCGGAAAATACCGCAAAGTTCCTATTTTACCAGAAGACACACAGAGCCAGAATACGAGACGGAGAGGGGCCACGAGGGGCTCACACCACCTGGTGGCGCGGGCTAGGCCAGGCCGCGCCAGGGGGTAGGGTGGCCGCCCCAGCCATCGCCTCGACCCCTCCTTCCGCCTACATATACACTCTGATCTGAAAACATCAGGGGTTCGGCATTTTTCCTAGATAGAGTTCCCTTGCACCGCCACCACCAGAAACCGTGATTCAGAACCAGAAACTCCGTTCTGGCACCCTACCGGGACGGGGATTTGGAGGAGATCATCGCCATCATCATCACCGATGTCTCTCCATCAACCATCCATGATTCCCCCATCCATGTGTGAGTAATTCCCGCTGTAGGCTGAAGGGGATGGTAGGGATTGGATGAGATCATTTATGTAATTGCTATGAGATTGTTAGGGCATGGTGCCTAGTATCCATTGTTAGTGCTTATGGCATTGTTGTAACTTGGTGTGCTTAATGCTTGTCACTTTGGGCCCGAGTGCCATGATCTCAGATCTGAACATGTTATTGTTTCATGAAGATAATTGTTGTTTGTGATCTTACCTACAAGTCGTATACACATATCGTTGTCCGGAACCCGAGGCCCCAAAGTGATAATAATTGGGATAACCGGAGGGGGTGGCTGTGATGTGAGGATCACATGTGTTCATGGAGTGTTAATGATTTGCTCCGGTACTCTATTAAAAGGAGTACCTTAATTACTAGTAGTTTCCCTTGAGGCCCCGCTGCAAATGGGCTGGTAGGACAAAAGATGTCGTGCAAGTTTCTCATTGCGAGCACGTACGACTACATACGGAACACATGCCTATGGTTATTTAGTACTAGGATGCTTTATCTTTATTTATCTGCAATTGCCCATGTCTTGATTATTATATGAATTATCTTATCCATGCAATGCCCGTTCATCCATCTCTATGCCTACAGTATTAAATCCTACTGTTTACTATTGATACCGCTAATGTCTTTATTTTACTGTTACTGCTACTATTTTACTACTGCCACTACTATAAAACTGTTGCTACTGATAAACTGCTGTGAGCAAGTCTGTTTCCATGTGCAGCTGAATTGACAACTCATTTGTTAAGGCTTATAAATATTCTTTGGCTCCCCTTGTGTCGAATCAATAAATTTGGGTTTTACTTCCCTCGAAGACTGTTGCGATCCCCTATACTTGTGGGTCATCAAGATTATTTTCTGGCTCCGTTGCCGGGGACAATGCTTTATTTGTAAGTTCACTTAGAATTGATATTGTTTGCTGTGATCCATTCATCATGGGTAAACCTCATGATGGAAAAGTTCCTATATTGCCATCCACTACAAGAAGAGGTACAACTCTGAACACCTCTGTTGCTCTTGATTCACCATCTATGATGAGTAAGTTGCTTACACCACCACATGCACATGCTACTACTTCTGCTGAGTTTGAAAATGCTTCTGATAATTTTGATGATGCTTCTACTGTGCTTGATGAGGGTGGTTCATTAGGTTCCTTCCTAGACACTTCAATTGCTAGGACTAAACAAATGGGAAACACTGTTACACCTGTTAGTTCACCTGACTCTAGAGAATGTCCTAGTGATGATCTTGAGGAAGCTTATATTGAACTCAATGATGATTTTATTGATGAATTTCATGCTACTAGTGATGCTGGTGCTATTAGAGATCTTCTTGCAAGATATGCTGTTAGATATAAGTTGTTTCCTGATGCTAAGTTTGCTATGTCTCCCATAGACATTAGAGATAAGGATTATCATTTCTCTTTGGATTTATCTTATATATCTATTGTTGAGAAAGAACCTTTCTGTGATACTGAAAATGAAAGTGCTATGGGACATATGAATGAGCTCTCTGCTTTGATTAACTTATTTTTTGATGATATTAAGTTGTGCACTTACTTTGTCGCTAAGATTTTCCCTTTCTCGTTGAAAGGTGAAGCCAAAACTTGGTTTAATAATCTGTCTCCTGGATCTATTGATAGTCCTATTGCTTTGGTTAATGCTTTCTTTCAGAAATATTTCCCTGCTAGTGCTCAACATGCTGCTTTGCAGAAAATCTTTGACTTTGAGCAGGTAAAAGGAGAGAAACTACCTGAATCATGGACAAGGTTTTGTTCTTTAATTAGAGCACTGCCTGGACAACCATTACCTAAAAATGAACTCCTTGATATATTTTACAATGGACTAACTGTTGAATCTAGGACATACCTGGATAGTTGTGCTGGTTGTGTTTTCAAGAAAAGAACTCCCGCTGAAGCTGAAGAATTAATGGCTAAAATAAGCCGGAATTATGATGATTGGAATATATCTGAGCCAACCCCGACGCCAACACCAAAGAAGAAAGAAATGATTGAATTAAATGATAAAGTGATGAGAGAAGCCAAGAAATCTCTTAAGGAGAAGGGTATTAAATCTGAAGATGTGAAGAATCTACCACCTATAGAAGAATTATGTAAGCCAATCCCTCGCTCATCTACTATTGAGGTACACTCTTTCCAACACTTTGATAATAGAGATATTCCTTACTCTAAACCTCCTGATCAATGCTTAGATGAGTTTGATAATTTTATTGTTAAGCAAGATAACTTTAATAAGAAGGTGCAGAATCATCTGTTGGAGAATTCTAGAGCTATTAATAAGTTGCATGATATTATGGAGAGAACCTCCAATGATGTTAAGATGCTTGCTAAACATTTCCAAATGGTTCAGACTCAAATTTATCATCTCACTAAGGTGCAAAAAGATTTGCTAGTTAACGCTTCTAGAGAAAAACATGCTTGTGAAATAAGCACTAGAAGTGGTGCTTCTACTCAGGATCCTTTATATCCTGAAGGACATCCTAAGAGGATCGAACAGGATTCTCAACGTGCTACATTTAATGGTACTCTTTCCAAGAAAAAGAAGAAGAAGCATAAAACAGTTGCAGAATCTTCTGAAACAGGTAAGGATCCTAATAGTGTTTCTATTTCTGATGCTGAAACCGAAAGCGGTAATGCTTCTGATAAAGAAGAAGTTAAGGAGGAACCAAAAAAGATCGCTAAGAATGCAAAGTACACCAAGGAGGATTTCATTGCCAATAAACATGGTAGTGAGAGAGAACCTTGGGTGCAAAAACCAATGTCTTTTCCTGGTAAGAAACACAAATCCAAGGAAGAAGAACACTATAACAGGTTTTGTGAATGGATGAAACCTTTGTTTTTGCAAATTCCTTTGACTGAAGCTATTAAAATGCCTCCTTATTCAACGTATATGAGGGATATTGTTTCTAAAAAAGGAAGATTCCTAGTGAGGAAATTGCCACTTTGCTTGCTAATTATTGTTTCAATGGCAAGGGTCCAAAGAAGCTTGGAGATCCAGGTATACCAACTATTCCTTGCTCTATTAAAAATAACTATGTTAGAACTGCTTTGTGTGATTTGGGAGCCGAAGTTAGTGTCACGCCTTTTTCTCTCTATAAGAGACTTGATCAAGAAAAATTGATATCAACTGATATATCTTTGCAAATGGCTGATAAGTCTACTACTATTCCTATTGGTATATGTGAGGATGTTCCTGTTCAAGTGGCTAATAATTGTTTGATATTAACTGACTTTGTTATGTTGGAAATTCCTGAAGATGATAATATGTCTATTATTCTTGGGAGACCTTTTCTTAACACTGCAGGGGCTGTTATTGATTGCAACCAAGGGAAAGTAACTTTTAATGTTAATAATAAGGAGCACACAATTTATTTTCCCAAGAAGATTGATAGAAAATATGGTCTAAATTCAATCAAAAATACTGAGACCATTAAAGTTGGAGAAATTTATTGTTCAAGGCTAAAGCCCAAGGAAGAATATGAAATTGTTATGGTTGGGACTATGCCTATCAAAGTGGAGGTAACATAATCATTTAGTGAAATGCAAATTTTTGTTTCATAAAAAAATGTTTTGGTAACAAGACTTGATCAACCTTGTTAACAAAGTGGTTTTTGAATGAATGAAACTATGTTTTCACCGCATTTACTTTTGTTTACTCATGTTTTCGCCTTGTTCACTTTTGTCTCCGCTGTTTAGTTGCATATTAGAGTATCTTAGAGCTGCTATAGACTTGGTTTGAATTTGTTTTCCATCATTCCATATTCGTTTTCCCGTGTTTTAAATCATTTGTGAATTTCTAAAAATCCTCGAAAATAAAGTTTCTCGAAAAATTCCAGAAAATTGTTTTAAAAACTTTACATAAAAAATGGGGCAGAGAGGCACTTGGGACACCCCAGGGGGACCCACCATACCACCACACCACATGGTGGCGCGGTCCAAGCTAGGCCACGCCGTGGCATGGTGTGGGCCCCCTGGCCCTCCACTTATTCTTCCACCTGCCACTCCACTCTCTTACCCAAAAAACACCACTCCATTGCTCAATCCCGTGTTCTTGCTGTTCTTGCTTGCGATTTTCGATCTTCTTGCTCAGCCCATCTTTGCTGCTGAGATTTAGAGCATTTGTTCTCCGGTATGTGACTTCTTCGATTGTCCAAGTAGAATTTTGTTTAGTGAAGTATTTCTTGAGTATTTTAGTACTATAGGTGACAGGTTAAGTGAGTTTGCATGCTTGTTATATTTCTTAGATAAGATATTTTGATGCATGTTAGCCCTCTTGCAACTCCCTATAGTAGTTTCCTTCATTTGTTTGTCTCAAAATCTTTTTTATGAGGTTTGCTTAAAAAAATTCAGAAAAGGGAAATGGATAATCACACTTATGGAGAAGTCTTTGAGAGAGAAGCACCAAAGTCATCAAGGCCTTCAAGATCAACTACTCAATTCAGGACATCCTACAATGAAGATCTTATGTCACCAAGCATTGGCGATGAGGGGGATGGTGGAGATGCACATCCATCAACTTTCCCTTGTACTAACTTTTTGAGTGATGCAAGGATCCTTGAGGATTTCTTAATCCTTGTTGACAGGGTTGGTTTGACTATATACATGCTTGATGAGAGTGACCAATATGCTATGCTCACAAAGATTTTTGTTGAGAGCTTTAAATTTTCTAACTCCGCCTTGAAGCCATCTATTGCATTTAAAATTTATGATAAGTCTATCACCATGTCTTTGGAGAGATTTTGCAGCATCCTAGGTATTTCCATGTTTGGGACAGCAAAGAAGATTCAGAACCGACCCGTTGATTTGCTGGAGCTTAACCGAGGGGTGACCAATGGTGATGACCGCACAACCCAGCGTGGCAAGATAAAGAACATTCAACTCCCAGCTATTCGATACTTTGCTTACTATCTTGACACTAGTATTCCTGGTAGGGAGACCACTAGTAATATTTCTGACTATCATTTATCTTTTCTAGCTACTGCGCTTGATGTTGGTAAAAAGTACAACCTCGGTGCTCTCATTGCTTGTCGCTTAGCTGCTAGGGGACCCATTTATGGAGGCATTATTGCTGCGTGCATTGTTGCTGCTTTGGTCCTTTCTGTTGCTCCAAATGATACATTGTTGGTCCCATAGAGACTTGATCTTGCTGCTATGAAGATCCATCACTTTGTTACTGCTAACTCTTCGGCCCAAGCCTCCCGATGACGGGCCTCGCTTCGCTCCATCATTAGCCTTCTTATAGAATTTGGATCAACGTACAACAAACTCCACCTTGAGACAAATTCCTTGTAGCATGAACTTCAACAATCTCCTGAACAAACAAAGAAAACACTTGCTGGCGCCAAACAGCCACTTGGGCTAAACAGTTATACCAACTAAGCTTGAGCAAAGCTCAAACTTAGCAACAGGAAGAGGCTTTGTTATCATATCAGCAGGATTTTCATGAGTACTAATCTTGCATACCTGCAGTTTACCTCGTGCAACCACGTCGCGAACATAGTGGTACTTAATATCAATGTGCTTTGTCCTCTCATGGAACATTTGATCTTTAGTAAGATAAATAGCACTTTGACTGTCACAAAATAACTTAATGCAAGAATCATCTCCACAAAGCTCAGCAAATAGACCTTTCAGCCAAATAGCCTCTTTACATGCTTCATTGATAGCCATGTACTCAGCCTCAGTTGTAGATTGTGCTGGAACATCCTGCAAGGTAGCCTTCCAGCTAACAGCACATCCACCAACAGTAAACACATAACTTGTGAGGGACCTCCTCTTATCCAATTCGGCAGCATAATCTGAATCCACATAGCCTACGAGTCCCCCACCAGTCCTGCCAAACTTCAAGCAAGCTTTAGATGTGCCGCGAAGGTACCTGAAAATCCACTGAACATCATTCCAATGTTCTTTACCAGGATTAGCCATGTATCAACTGACCAAACTCATAGCATGTGATAAATCAGGCTGGGAACAAACCATGGCATACATCAAGGAACCAACAGCAATAGAATAAGGAACTCATGACATGGAGATGAAAGGGAAGTTCCCTTGCCGCATACCAGTTTGTTCAGTATTTGCAGGGGACCTTGGTCACGCTCAAAGGAAGAGTTGGACGAGCAGCTTAGGTTGCTTTGCTTCCACATGCAACAGGGCGCCGAGAGCCAGGAGGAGGAAGCGCCCTCTGATTATTACACCATGCATCATACCAGGGCGCCCTCGAGCTTATATCAGGACGAAGGTACTTCTTCGTCATATTTTGGAGATGCCACTTCTTGGCCGCATTGGGATTGATCTCCACTTAGGCCAAAAGCCTAAGCTTGAGGGGAGGTATACTGACAACTCACTCATCTATACATTATATTCTGTCGGGACTTTGTATATCCATGTTTCACTTTCTTTCTTTTTCTTTGTTGTTCTTGTTTTGTTTCTACTTCCCAAAACACAAAAATACCAAAAATATTTCTGTTATTTCTCTTTCTTTACTTCTTTAGTTTTGTAGTATTGGTTTGCTTAACCTTCCAGTTTCGGTTTGGTATTCGAAAAATCCAAAAAGATTTTGCTTTGTTTGATGTTTCCTTATGTTCTTGTTTTAAAATTTGAAAACCCAAAAATATTTGTTGTTCTTTTCCGGTTTTGTAAAGTTTGCTGCAGAGTTCAGTCTCCCGCGACTCCATTGGAGCTTGATTATCAGTTCATATTAATCAAGCCACACAAGTGAATGGCAATAATGATGACATATGACAATTCGAGATGTGGTGAGAGGCTGGTATGAACTCTTCTTGTTTTCATTTTTGTACATATACTCACTTATGTGGACATGCTTAGTTCATTCCTGTAAGGTGTATGCTATTTAATGAAAGCTTAGTAGTTCCTGCTCTCATATGATTAGTTCCAATTTACTAATAGTTTGTAGCATGTCATATAGATGTTTGCTTGCATTGTTCTATTCATAAAACGGTTTGACATTATGGTATCCTCCTCTGAATGTTTCATTTGAATCGACTTGGCACATGCTCAAGCATGCATATGACAGAACAAAAGTCAATTAAGCCTTGATGATTTACTTTGCCTTAGAGCTCTTGTATCGTTTTTATGCCTATATCAATTTTGTTTTGTCGCAAGCATGATTATGATAGTTACTGCTCTCTTGATTGTCGCTTCCCAGTATTTTGCTAGCCTTTACTTGTACTGGGAGGGAATACTTCTTGTGCATCCAACTCCTGAAAACCAAGTTATTCCAAAGAGTCCACTATAAATTCCTATGCATTGTATTTCAAACCATTCCAAGTAAATTTTCATGTGCCACCTTTCAAAACCTTCAAATACTTTTCATTTTGTGACACTGTTTTTAGCTCATGAGGACGTAGTGGTCGGATTTGCTATCTTCCATATTGAATTAAGTACCCTCGACTTGCATGCTTCATCTGCTCGTCATTAATTTGTAAGGGAGCTGGTCAGACCATTGTAACCTTAAAAAAAGCACTCCTCCACGGTATGTGAAAGTTGGTGGGCACCCGAAGGATTCGGTTAGCCATGGTTTGTGAAAGGAAAAGTGGGGAGGAGTGCCAAATTTTATAAAAGAGCACGTATGTGCCAATTTTTCAAAGAACTCGGAACCGCTCTCAACTTGTTTAGTATGGAAGATAGCAAGAACCCCATTGCCAGTCGTTGACAAGAACAACCAGCTCTCAAAACAATTTTTATCTCTGTTTTACAAATGAAAAGCTCTAGCACATGTTAATCCCCGCTTCCCTCTGCGAAGGGCCTTTTTTTTACTTTATGTTGAGTCTTCATCTTCTAACTTTAAGCACCTTCTTGAGAGCATGGCTGTCGTTCTTAGTGCAATGTGCTTGTCTGATGCGGCACGGTGTTGATATAATTTCACCGTCCAGTTGGGAACCCCAAGAGGAAGGTATGATGAGTACAGCAGCAAGCTTTTCCCTCAGTTAGAAACCAAGGTTTGTCAGTCCAGGAAAAAGCCAAACTCAAGAAGGTGACGCTTGCTAGCTTCGCGATAGCTCCGGACAATTTATAAGGCGCCTCGTCCAGTGCTTTGCTTTGCCAGATGCAACGTGGAACCTGCACACAACACAACCAAATACTTTGCTCCCAACTTACGATGAGGTTGTCAATCTCACCGGTTTGCTGTAAACAAAGGAATGAGCGTATCGAGTGGAAAGCAATAGTAATATGCGAGTAAAGTAAACAGTGCGAGTAAAGTAAACAGGTGATAGCAATATAAAGGAAATAGGACCAGGGTCCATAGTTCACTAGTGGTGTCTCTCCATAAGATAAAATAACACATGCTAGGTAAACAAATTACAGTTGGGCAATTTATAGAATAAAGATAACGTGCATATGTCGAGAGGATCACTATGAGATTTACTCTGGGCATTACAACAAGATACATAGACCGCCATCCAACTGCATCTATGACTAATAATCCACTTGCGGGGAATCAATCTGAGAACCCCACAAGTATTAAGTTGCGAACAACAAATAACTGCATTAAGCAAAGTGTGTAATGTAAACAAAGCATATGTCCTTGGACATAAGAAAGTTGTTTTCTCCCTTGTGGCAACAGCACATCTACAACCTTAGAGGTTTCTGTCACTCCCCTAGATTAAATAGAGGCATGAACCCAACTATCGAGCATAAATACCCCCTCTTGGAGTCACTAGTATCTACTCGGCCAAGATAGCTACTAACAACGGAGAGCATGCAAGATCATAAACATCATAGAGATAACATAAGATAATATTCAGCACATCAACTCAATCATAACACCAATATTCATCGGATCCCAACAAACACAACATGTAGAATTACATAACGGTGATCTCGATCATGTAAGGCAGCTCACGAGATCTAAAATGAAGCACATGGTGGAGAAGACAACCATCTAGCTACTGCTATGGACCCATAGTCCAAGGTAGACTACTCACTCATTGCACCGGAGGCAAGCATGGCGATGAAGAAGACCTCCGGTGGCGATTCCCCTCTCCGGCATGGTGCCGGGAAGAGCTTCTGGACCCTCCCGATCTCGGGTCGACGATGGCGGCGGATCGCGATGTGTTTCTGGAAAATTGATCGGGTGTTTAGGTTTTTCCCGTCGGTGGGTCTTTATAGGCGAAGGGGCAGCGTCAGAAGTGGACCAGGTGGGGCTCACCATAGGGCGGTGCGGCCAGGCCCTGGGCCGCGCCCCCTGGTGGTGAGACCACCCCTGGCTCCATTTTATCTCCTCTTCGATTCTCTAGAAGATTCGGTAAATTTCTGGATGTTCGGCTTTTGTTTCGTCCAATTCTGAGAATATTTCCTGTGTAACTTTTCTAAAACACAAAAACAGCAGAAAACATGGAACTGGCACTGTGGCATCTCGTTAATAGGTTAGTTTCAGAAAATGTATAAAAATGCCACGAAGTGTAACGAAATACTAAGCAAATGGTGTAAAAACAAGCATGGAGCATCAAAAATTATAGATACATTTGAGACGTATCAGCATCCCCAAGCTTAACTCCTTCTCATCCTCGAGTAGGTAAGTGATAACAAAAGAAATAATTTTTGCGGTGACATGCACCTACACAATCTTGATCATCTATGTAAACGTGTGTTCAAATCATATGGAAAAACATACAAATGGTTTTCAGCTTGTCCTTCATGGAATAGCAAAACATAAATATATAGGACACCTTCAAGTTTAAGAGGGCGACTAGATACAAATAATTTAAGAACAAGTGAAACCAACATCATGAATCAATCAATGAAAACTTTGGGACAATGCACATTATACTAAGAATGACAACTATGCTCTCTTAGACGGTGCATAAAGATAGAAGGCGGTGACTCAACATAAAAGTAAAAGAAAGGCCCTTCACAGAGGGAAGCAGTGATTGCGAGTTTTATAAACCTTCAAAAATTATGGTACTTACTAGCTTTGAGCTCTCATTGCCCCCATCATAGGCATCTTGAATGGTTAAAGTTAATGCGAATACACTTATGATGCATATGGTTGACAAATCATAAGTTGAAAACCTCGTGTCCCGTGAAGTACGAATACCCAAACCTCATGCTACTCGACTTGGAGTCCCAAACAAGCTCTTGTCATTGTAAGTATATGTGTATCATTGAGAACCGCCAATGGGGTACCTCCGTGCCCGATGACATGGAACAAGACCACATCAAAATGACAGGACAAATAGACAATGAATACATCGGCATCTCTTTTATTTACCATTGGTATAGCTTTTTATTTTGAGATGCGTCGTCAAATGTTCACTATGAGCATGATGTAAATTTCCACCATGAATTATGCATGGCTTAGATTAGCGGCCTAGGCGTTTCTCTAACACATATACAAACTCCATGATCCTGCAAGATTCCCAATTTATTTCACATCGTGAGTATCCATAAATAAAAGATCACGATATCAACTCAAATAAAAGATAGTGCAATGTTGAAAGCTTGCCCCATGACAGCATGGCTAGGCTAATTTCCAACGTACAACTTGGAAGCATAACAACTCAACATAAGAGAGCCACAATGTCAAATTTTAAAATGAGAATAGTAAAGTGTGCCATCAGGTTCGTGAGAGCTTTACTGACCAATTTTTGCATAATACCAAAAGAGTTTAATTTGAAGGATAGATAAAAGCAAGTCAAATGTACTATGGAATAGCAAATTGCTAATAGGTATGTATGGTGGACACTTTGGAACAACTTGGTTTTTAGGAGTTGGATGCACGTGTAGAGCTCATACTCAGTACAAAACGAGGTCTAGCAAAAGACTGGGAGCGACCAACTAAGAGAGCAATAACGGCCATAATCATGCAAAGCAACAAAGCGACATTAAAAGAAGCATAAGATGGCATCAAAAGTCAAAAACCAAATGATCATAGAGGCTTATGGCGACTTTGTATGAGTCTAACATGTGTGAGCATGCGCCAAGTCAACCCAAATAAAGCATCAAGGAGAAAACCAAAATAATGCTTCCAAATAATAAAAACAACGCAGGATTTTTTCAAAGGCTCATTAAGCAATCTCAGTCATTTGAGACAAGTCATGCTATAGCAAAACCACTAAGCATACTATCAAAAAGACATCAAGCACGACATGCAAAAGCCTAGGCCGCAGTCTACACAAGCTCCTTTTTGTACCACTTTTTTGCATAAAGCTTTTTCTCTTTTCCAACACCATTCGAACCTTTTTGAAACAACTCTTTTGATGAAAACCAACATAGACCAAAGGTCATAATACACCTTGATGGAAAGATATAACAAGATCTGAACAAAAATCAATGCGAAAAACGAAAACTAAACGCAGTAGCAGAAAAAGAGAACATTCGTTGAAATGATAAGAGTGAAAAACGGAGTGTTCTTGGCAAATGAAAAGCAAGGCAACTTCTCCAAAAGAAATTTGTTGGGGTCCAACCATTTATTGCAGCAAACAAAACTAAACAAAACTAAAAACTAAAGACAACTAACGCTCCAAGAAAAACGCATAATGCATGAGGCAATAAAAATATAGTGTGTTGAAAGGTGACCTAATTTTTGCCGATGAAGAAGGGGTGCCTCGGGGGCATCCCCAAGCTTTGATGCTTGTACCTCTTGGATATTTCTTGGGGTGCGTGGGAATCCCCAAGCTTGAGCTTTTTTCCATTCTTCAACTCATCTCATCATTCTCCAATCTCTACACTTGAAAACTTCCTTCATATAAAACTAAACACAATTCTATTAGCAACATTAGTGTAAGCATAGCAATGAATCAACCCTTTTTGCTTCAGGTTTCAACTCAAAACCACCACATATAAAGTATATACTACTGTAGCAACTTCCCCAAAAGTTCCGTGATCAAAAGAACTCAAAAAGAAAGCGATAAAGAGGCAAACACAAATATTGGCAGAAATCTGTCAAAACAGAACAGCTGACAAAGGTCGAATTTTTAGAGGGTTTTCTGTTGCTCAAATCAAAAAGTGTATAACTAATGAAAGTTTGGATATAACCTGGGTCATATGCACAAGAAATCGCAGGTCCAAAAGACATACAGAGAATTTTCACGAATTTTTACGGTGCGGCATCGAAATCTGTTTCAGGACAGCAACATCCCCAAATCTTACCTTACTCAAATTAGAGGCTTCTCTTGGCACAAAAACGAAATAAAAATGATAAGGAGAGGTTATTACAGTAGTAATAACTTCCAAGACTCAAATAAAAGAAAAAGAACTGAAAATAAAATAATGGGTTATCTCCCAAGAGTGCTTTTCTTTAACGCCTTTGAGCTAGGCGCAGAAAGTGCGAATCAAGTAATATCAAGTGATGAAGCATCAAGCTCATAATTTGCTCTAAGAATAGAGTCAAAAAGTAATTTCTTCCTCTTTCTAGGGAAGTGTTCCATGCCTTTCTTGAGTGGGAATTGATATTTGATGGTGCCTTCCCTCATATCAATGATGGCACCTACAGTTCGAAGAAAGGGTCTTCCCAAAATAATAGGACATGAAGCATTGCATTCAACATCCATGACAACGGGAACAAGGTTATTGTTAACCATAATAAGAACATCAGTAATCCTTCCCAAAGGTTTCTTCTTAGCAATATCAGCAATAGGAACATCATAATAACACTTTTCAAGCGGTGGTAAATCAAGCATATCATAAATTTTTCTAGGCATGATAGAAATACTAGCACCTAGATCACATAAAGCATGGAAATCAAAACCATTAACATGCATATCAATGATGGGTTCCCAACCATCTCCTAACTTCTTGGGAATAGAAGCTTTTTGCTTCAACTTTTCATCCCTAATTTTCATAAGAGCATTGATAATATGTTTAGTAAAAGCAACATTTAAAGAACTAGCATTAGGACTCAAAGCAAGCTTTTGCAAGAACAAAATAACTTCAGATATATTGCATCCATCAACATCGAAATCATTAAAGGAAATAGAGCTATCATCTCCCACACTCCAAAAAAATTTAGCACTCTTTTGAGAAAAAGTTTTGGCAGTTTTGGGCTTTTTAACACTAAGAGTAGGAGTTTCTCTACACCAATCAAAGTAAGAGGATTGCTAGCATTTGGAACAACATCATTAGAGGTAGTAATGGTACATACCTTCATCTTTCTAGCCATCTCATCTTCTCTTTCCCACCTGGCATGCAATTCTTCTTACCTTGTGGAGCTCTCTCGATGTGTCATTCAGAGTAATTTACCATCATATTGTCGAAAAGCTTTGTTGCAGCGCCCAAGGTAAGGGACATAAAAGTGCCTCCAGCAGCTAAATTCAGTAGATTTCTTGAAGAAAAATTCAGTCCTGCATAAAAAGTTTGGACAATCATCCAAGTAGTCAGTCCATGAGTGGGACAATTCTTTATCATAGATTTCATTCTTTCCCAAGCCTGAGCAACATGTTCATTATCAAACTGACTAAACTTCATAATATTGCTACGCAAAGCTATAATCTTAGCAGGAGGATAGTATCTTCCAATAAAAGCATACTTACACTTAGCCCATGAATCAATACTATTTTTAGGCAAAGACAGCAATCAATCCTTAGCTTTTCCTCTCAAAGAAAAAGGAAACAACTTAAGCTTAATAATATCACTTTCTACATCCTTATATTTCTGCATCTCACATAGCTCAACAAAATTGTTGAGATGAGCTGCAACATCATTAGTACTAGCACCAGAAAATTGCTCTTTCATAACAAGGTTCAATAAAGCAGGCTTAATCTCATAAAAATTTGCAGCAGGAGCAGGTGGCGCAATAGGAGTGCAGATAAAATCACTATTATTAGTGCTAGTAAAATCATACAACTTGGTGTTCTCAGGAGTAGCCATTCTAGCAAAGCTAAAAGCAAACAAGTAAAAACAACTATAAAGGAAACTAATTTTTTGTGTGTTTTTGATAAAACGAACCAAGCAAAAATAAAGTAAAGCAAAACTTAAAACAAAGTAAAGGATGTGCGTGCGAAACTCCCCTTGCAGAAGTCTTCTTTTCCCCGGCAACGGCGCCAGAAAAGAGTCTTGATACGGCACGGTGTTGATATAATTTCACCGTCCAGTTGGGAACCCCAAGAGGAAGGTATGATGAGTACAGCAGCAAGCTTTTCCCTCAGTAAGAAACCAAGGTTTGTCAGTCCGGGAAAAAGCCAAACTCAAGAAGGTGATGCTTGCTAGCTTCGCGATAGCTCCAGACAATTTATAAGGCGCCTCATCCAGTGCTTTGCTTTGCCAGCTGCAACGCGGAACCTGCACACAACACAACCAAATACTTTGCTCCCAACTTACGATGAGGTTGTCAATCTCATCGGTTTGCTGTAAACAAAGGAATGAGCGTATCAAGTGGAAAGCAATAGTAATATGCGAGTAAAGTAAACAGTGCGAGTAAAGTAAACAGGTGATAGCAATATAAAGGAAATAGGACCGGGGTCCACAGTTCACTAGTGGTGTCTCTCCATAACATAAAATAACACATGCTGGGTAAACAAATTACAGTTGGGCAATTGATAGAATAAAGATAACGTGATGTGTCAAGAGGATCACTATGAGATTTACTCTGGGCATTACAACAAGATACATAGACCGCCATCCAACTGCATCTATGACTAATAATCCACTTGCGGGGAATCAATCCGAGAACCCCACAAGTATTAAGTTGCGAACAACACATAACTGCATTAAGCAAAGTGTGTAATGTAAAGAAAGCATATGTCCTTGGACATAAGAAAGTTGTTTTCTCCCTAGTGGCAACAGCACATCTACAACCTTAGAGGTTTCTGTCACTCCCCCAGATTAAATAGAGGCATGAACCCAACTATCGAGCATAAATTACCCCTCTTGGAGTCACTAGTATCTACTCGGCCAAGATAGCTACTAACAACGGAGAGCATGCAAGATCATAAACATCATAGAGATAACATAAGATAATATTCAGCATATCAACTCAATCATAACACCAATATTCATCGAATCCCAACAAACACAACATGTAGACTTACATAACGGTGATCTCGATCATGTAAGGCAGCTCACGAGATCTAAACATGAAGCACATGGTGGAGAAGACAGCCATCTAGCTACTGCTATGGACCCATAGTCCAAGGTAGACTATTCACTCATCGCGCCGGAGGCAAGCATGTCGATGAAGAAGACCTCCGGTGGTGATTCCCCTCTCTGGTAGGGTGCCGGGAAGAGCTTCTGGACCCTCCCGATCTCGGGTCGATGACGGCGGCGCATCGCGATGTGTTTCCAGAAAATTGATCGGGTGTTTAGGTTTTTCCCGTCGGGGGGTCTTTATAGGCGAAGGGGCAGCGTCAGAAGTGGACTAGGTGGGGCTCACCATAGGGCGGCGTGGCCAGGCCCTGGGCCGCGCCCCCTGGTAGTGAGACCACCCCCTGGCTCCGTTCCGTCTCCTCTTCAGTTCTCTGGAAGCTTCGGTAAATTTCTGGATGTTTGGCTTTTGTTTCGTCCAATTCCGAGAATATTTCCTGTGTAACTTTTCTGAAACACAAAAACAGCAGAAAACAGGGAACTGGCACTGTGACATCTCGTTAATAGGTTAGTTCCGGAAAATGCATAAAAATGCCACGAAGTGTAACGAAACACTAAGCAAATGGTGTAAAAACATGCATGGAGCATCAAAAATTATAGATACGTTTGAGACGTATCATTGTCCCAGAACACAGTTAATTGTGGTATAACTTTGATGCTTGTGTCTTTGATATTTCTACTTCTAGTCTTCTCTTGAACTTTAGAGGTGCCTTGGCATTTATGTTTTGCTCCACAAATAAAGGCAAGCGAGATACCACTTTATCATATCTTATTATGAGCATTACAATCCTATAACTTCTTATGTTTCATGTTGCTTATTATTAGTGTGTTGGTACTTCTTCATAGCTTGCATGACTATGAGATAACATTAGTTGCATACTTCTTATTATGATTGCTTAAGTACTTGATCATATAGTGAGAATATATACATCTTGTGAAGCAAATGTGTTCATAAAAGTTTCTTTTATCGCACTCGGTTGTTAACTGAATTGCTTGAGGACAAGCAATAAGCTAAGCTTGGGGGAATTGATACGTCCAAAATGTATCTATTTTCCTGAACCCTTTTGCTATTGTTGCTCCTCTAATTTGTGTGTTTTGAATACAACTAACATGGACTAACGCTATTTTCAGCAGAATTGCCCTGGTGTCTCTTTTTGTGCAGAAACCTGACTTCCAGGAAAAATCCCGGAAAATACTTCAAAGTTTCTATTTTACCAGAAGACACACGGAGCCAGAATACGAGACGGAGAGGGGCCACGAGGGGCTCACACCACCTGGTGGCACGGGCCAGGCCAGGCCACGCCAGGGGGTGGTGTGGCCGCCCAGTGATACATCTCTAACGTATCTATAATTTTTGATGCTCCATGCTTGCTTTTACACCATTTGCTTAGTGTTTCATTACACTTCGTGGCGTTTCTATGCATTTTCCGGAACTAACCTATTAACGAGATGCCACAGTGCCAGTTCCCTGATTTCTGTTTTTTTTGTGTTTCAGAAAAGTTACACAGGAAATATTCTCGGAATTGGACGAAACAAAAGCCAAACATCCAGAAATTCACCGAAGCTTCCAGAGAACCGAAGAGGAGACAGAGTGGGGCCACAAGGGGCCCACACAATAGGGCGGCGCGACCCAGGGCTAGGCCGTGCCCCCTATGTGTGTGGCCGCCTCGGTCCACTTCTGACGATACCCCTTCGCCTATAAAGACCCCCCGACGGGAAAAACCTAAATACCCGATCACTTTTCCAAAATACATCGCAATCCGCCACCGCCATCGACCCGAGATCGGGAGGGTCCAGAAGCTCTTCCCGGCACCCTGCCGAAGAGGGGAATCACCATCGGAGGTCTTCTTCATCGCCATGCTTGCCTCCAGCGCGATGAGTGAGTAGTCTACCTTGGACTATGGGTCCATAGCAGTAGCTAGTTGGTTGTCTTCTCCACCATGTGCTTCATGTTTAGATCTCGTGAGCTGCCTTACATGATCGAGATCACCGTTATGTAATTCTACATGTTGTGTTTGTTGGGATCCGATGGATATTGGTGTTATGATTGAGTTGATGTGCTGAATATTATCTTATGTTATCTCTATGTTGTTTATGATCTTGCATGCTCTCCGTTGTTAGTAGCTATCTTGGCCGAGTAGATACTAGTGACTCCAAGAGGGGGTATTTATGCTCGATAGTTGGGTTCATGCCTCTATTTAATCTGGGGGAGTGACAGGAACCTCTAAGGTTGTAGATGTGTTGTTGCCACTAGGGAGAAAATAACATTCATATGGTCAAGGGCATATGCTTTGTTTACATTACACACTTTGCTTAATGCAGTTATGTGTTGTTCGCAACTTAATACTTGTGGAGTTCTCGGATTGATTCGCCAGAAGTGGATTATTAGTCATAGATGCAGTTGGATGGCGGTCTATGTATCTTGTTGTAATGCCCAGAGTAAATCTCATAGTGATCCTCTCGACATATGCACGTTATCTTTATTCTATCAATTGCCCAACTGTAATTTGTTTACCCAGCATGTGTTATTTTATCTTATGGAGAGACACCAATAGTGTGACGACCTCAAATTTGATAACAAATTCGAAGTGCCCGTTATGTATTCCACCGCAATCCCAGAATCATTGTTGCGATATACATAACGTAGTTGGTAACCAGTTCCACAGACATTACAATACGATGATTCAAATACAATGGTCATATAGACCAAGTCATATTACAACACAATATAGCAGCGGAAATACCGTCTTCGGCCCATGCCTTCTCCCTACAGGCAATTGGCGACTCACGGAGACGAGCTTAGTTCTGGTACTCTTCTTCATACCCTTCCTCCGAGTATTCCTCCCCATAGTCTGGCCAAGTTGATAGCCAGGGACACAGCCGTGAGTACATTGGATGCACTCGCAAACCATCTTATAAATGAAAGGATGAAGTAGATATGCAAGGTTGGATATAGTGGACTAAGCACTAGGTTGGTTTGCAAAAGCTAGTTTTATTTCCCAAGAATGCTCATTTGTAGAAAAGAGGTTTAGTTCTCTAAGTTCATTCTAAAGAGGAACTTCAATGTGTCAAGATCAAGATCAAGTCATGTCAATTCAAATTCAGGTCATTCACCAAGTTCACCCTTGTTATTTTTAGTTTTGACAAAAGCCAGGTAGAGTTTGCCAACCGTCCATGACCGAGGACTCGGCTATTCGAATAGTTTGAAAACCTCTGCAGAGGGGTACACTTTACCCACAAGATTCGATACATCTGCCGGGAGAAATCCACGGTTCGCTATACACAAAGGTATGCGGGTTTCAGATAATCAAACAAAGTCTTTCACTTGCTCATCCTAGTATAGGATCCTTCCCTAGAGCCCGGGATACGGACTTCCCGCTCCGGCGCCTCTAGTTCTGCCCATCCCGGGTACCGGGTTAGTGAATCCACTTGGTCAAGAAGTATCCGCCCATGGAGTCCTCCCATGAAGATTTAATACAAGACCTCCCATACTAAGATAAACAAGCTACGGATTAAGCCCCTTCCCATATAGGGGTAACGTGGTTGTACGGTATAATTGGCACCCATGTACATCACTCGTTGTCAATTGAGAAATACATTTCATAGTTCTTAGTCGAGATTATTTTCTTTCATAAAGCCATCAGGGAGGAGCAATCTCCCATTTCAAGTTTAACTTTCAAGTCACCACCGTTCAAATGGGGTTCCTCCAGAGGTAGCCTCAACTTTTATTAGCGACTAAGCAACTACATTGAGTGATAGTCCTACTACTATGGTTGGATAAACTCAGCTTGATGCTCTTGATAACCAAGACATCAATATGCTTCTATCATTCTACTCTAGCAATTCAATCATGCAATTTACTTCTATCAATCTACTCTAGCAATTCAATCATGCAATTTACTTAAAACAAGTGGAATGCAATATTAAAACTAGGTAGTGGGAGTATGAATCAAAAGATGGCTTGCCTTGGTTGGCAAAGTGTCCGGGGTTTTCTTCTTCTTCTTGATAATAATAATCCCCTCCAATATCCTCCTCGGCAACACTAGCGTCTAATAACGAATAAACACAAAGCACACCATCACTTCACCAAACCAACAACACACCAAGCACACACTTTTGTTGGCTAACCAAGCATTTAGGTTGCATTGCTATGGGGTTGGATGGTAAGTTTTCCTTCTAAGTTTTTCTTCAAGTGTGCAAGCTAGTTACTCTATTAAGTAGCATAAGTGGTTCACTTGTGCAGCAGTGGAGGTGATTTGGGGTTACTAAGACAAGTTTAAGTGGGATGGGTTCACTAAGTGAATTGGTAAAGAGGGCAATTAATTCTAAGTGTGCACTATTGATCTATCATTTTATGCTAACCAATAGGTTTGGGTTAGGGTCTAAATGGTCACACTAATATGGTTTGGGTAGATTAGTGTTGACTAACAGTAAGAGGGGTCATTAGTAAGTTCACATTTTAATTTTCATGATTTTTGATAGCTTAAATAATTTTCTAGAAATCTTTCATTAATTTAACAAGCTAGGGTCACACTATTCATAACCATTTTTATTCTTAACTGATTTTGAAATCTAACCAGTACTATTGGATAGAGTATTTTCTAAGCTTTCCAACGAATATTTATTTGCTAAATTTGGACTTATAAAACTCTAGGAAATTGAATTTGAAAATACCATTTGAAACAGTTTTGAAATAAAAGAAAAGGGCGGGAATTAATTAAAAACGAATCGGGTTGATTTCTAATCAAACGGGCCACGCCTGAGCAGACCCCGAACGGGCCGGCCCAGAAAACGTTTCGCTGCGGGGCGGGGGAATAAAAACGGGACTGACAGGTGGGGTCGCGATGTCAGATCTAATTACGAAACCCGAATCGGTAAGTTACCGTCGGATCGCGATCTAACGGTTCACGATCATCTTCTTCCTCAGTCACAGCGGGGGCTCACCTGCGCGTAGAGGTGAGTGTTCGACGGCTC
>QXEO01001312.1:0-77175 GCA_007115705.1 Dactylis glomerata
CCGGATAGCAAAGTGGGCAATAGAGCTTTCACCGTATACACCGCAGTACGATAAGAGGGATACAATCAAGTCCCAGGTCTTGGCTGATTTCTTTATTGACTGGGCCGAGATACAGTATGAGCCACCATTGCCAGATGCCAATTATTGGAGGATGCATTTCGATGGGTCCAAGACAATCCATGGCTTGGGTGCCGGCATAGTTCTCAGTTCACCAAAGAATGACCAGCTGAGATACGTCCTGCAGATTCACTTTGCAGCATCAAATAATGTGGCGGAATATGAGGCACTTGTGCATGGCCTGAAGGTGTCTAAGGACATAGGAATTCGCCGGATTATGTGCTTCGGGGATTCTGACTTAGTGATTCAGCAGTGTTCCGGCATATGGGACGCGCATGATGCTAACATGGCATCATACCGTTTCCTAGTGCAGCAGTTAAGTGGTTACTTTGAAGGTTGTGAGTTCCGGCATGTTCTCCGGGCTCAGAACGATGCAGCCGATGCATTATCCAAGCTGGGGTCTTCCCGAGATTCAATCCCGCCCGACATTTCGCTGGAGCATCTGAGGAAGCCATCGATCAAACCCTCGCCAGAGTCATCCTCCATTTATGTCCCGCCAGGTCCAGACGAAGCAGTTCCAATGGAGATAGATGCCGGAGCCAGGACGGATAACCCGGGGACTGTTTCCTCAGTCCCGGGGACTGGGCCGGCATATGCTGTTAGTACAGTATTCCGGAGCAAAACTAAAGGCAAGGGTAAAATGTGCCAAGAGGTTGTGCCGGTATACCCGGGGACTGCTCCGGCATACCCGGGGACTGATTCTTCAGTCCCGGGGACTTCGCAGCCCATGGAGATCGATTATGTGTCGGTCGAAATGATGGAAATAGATCAGGCAGTGTTCACTGTCAGGGAAGTGCCCTCATGGGCACGTCCTATCATGAACTTCATGGTGGATGGTCAAGTGCCGGCGGATGAAACCGAGGCCCGCCGGGTTATAAGGAGATCCAAAGCGTATACCATCATCAACAAAGAAATATACAAGAGAAGTACCACCGGAGTATTGCAGAGATGTGTCGAATCTGCGGAGGGTCTGGAGATGCTCCGGGAAATTCACCAGGGGGAGTGTGGTCACCATGCTTCGTCCAGGGCATTGGTGGCAAAGGTATTCCGGCATGGCTTCTATTGGCCAACGGCACTGCAAGAGGCAGAAAACTTGGTCCGGAAATGTAATGGGTGTCAAAGATATGCCCACCAGATTCATCAGCCGGCATCTGCCCTGAAAACTATCCCAATAACCTGGCCCTTTGCTGTTTGGGGCCTGGATATGGTCGGGGCTTTTAAGCCGGCCAGAGGGAAAATGACCCATATCCTGGTCATGGTGGACAAGTTCACCAAGTGGATTGAAGTGAAGCCCATAAGCAAGTGTGATGGTCACACAGCAGTGAAATTCTTAAAGGATATAATCTTGAGATATGGTGTTCCTCATAGCATCATCACTGACAATGGGTCAAACTTTGCCCAAGGGCCATTTGCCAGATTTTGTGAGGAAGTGGGAATCCGGCTGGACGTTGCGTCGGTTGCCCACCCTTGTGCCAATGGCCAAGTAGAGAGATCGAATGGGCTAGTATTATCCGGCATAAAACCCCGGCTGATAGAGCCCCTGGAGAAAACTCCGGGATGTTGGCTAGATGAGCTGCCAGCAGTGCTGTGGAGTTTAAGAACAACTCCGAATAGATCAACAGGCTACACACCATTTTTCCTGGTGTATGGAGCAGAAGCTGTGCTTCCAACAGATGTAATACATGATGCACCAAGAATAGTGCTATATACTGAGGAAGAGGCTAAAGAAGCCAGAGAAAATGATGTTGATCTGCTAGAGGAAGCAAGGGAAATAACTCTGTCAAGAACAGCAGTATATCAGCAGAACCTCAGACGCTATCATGCGCAGAAGGTAAATCCAAGGAGATTTCAAGAGGGAGATCTAGTACTCCGGCTAAAGCAAGGAACAGAAGGCCGGCATAAGTTAACTCCTCCATGGGAGGGGCCATTCATTGTGAGCAGAGCTCTGCACAATGATGCCTATTATCTTATAGATGCGCAGGACCCCAAGAAGAATAAGGCGGACAGGTCCGGAGAAGAAACCAAGAGGCCATGGAACATAGCTCTACTGCGCCCCTTTTACTCCTGAGCAACACAATGTATGTATTTCCATATTTTCCTTTGTATGCCGGCGTGTTGTGCCGGCACAAGACTAATGAATGAAATACCGGCATCCCGAAGAAGCCGGGTAACTAGCTCCGAGGTATATTTGTTGTTTATGTACAGTTTTTTGTTATATGCCGGCTGGCTTTATTTGAATGTTTCCTATGTCGGCCTAGTAATGTGTCGGCACCAAAGGCCACTCTTCGACTCAGCTGCTGTCCGAAACCCGGCTTCATGGCTAGCAAGAGTAGATGCCGGAGATTGTCTACACATGGAAAACGGCTAAGGAAATACAAAGCAAGCGAACCGACATTTTCGTTAAAGCTAAAGTTAAAATTTAAAGTGTCGGATGATTTGAAGTCTAAGTCTCAAAGTTAAAGTACTGTATGTTCGAGGAAGCAACCTTGAGACTCATACGTCGAAAGCCAATTGAGGTAGACAAGCAGCCAAGGTTGTGAAATTGAGGAAACAGGAAAACAACTCGGTGACTTAGCCAAAAGATGATCCGGCATTAGTAACAAGCAAACCAAGATAAAACTTGTTCAGGAAGCAAGCCAAAGGAAATTAAACGTGTATATTACATCTGCACCCGGCATACCGGGGATCTGATAAAACTTAAAGTGTTTGTGCTGCAAAGTCAAGGAGCAGCGGCAGAAGCAGAGGCGCCGGCTGGTGGAGCAGTGGCGGTGGAGATGTCGGCTTCAGGAGTGCCGGACCCAGCAGATGGAATGGAGCCATCACCTCCGCCCGGGGCAGATGCCTGTTCCGGGACATCAGTGTCGGCCTCTTTAGCTTCATCTTCATCCTGGCTGGAGTCGGAGCCCTCAGCAGCGGCGGATGTCCCGGCATCGTCCTTCTTCTCCGGCTCACGGATATCCCGAACGAAGGCGTCGGTGTCGGCATAGTCCACATAGCTGTGGGCCAGCTCCCGTCGGCGCCGGATGTGTTCCGGATCCGTGGTCCAGATGGATCCTTCGCGCACAGTGCGCAAAGTCTCCAAGTCAGCCTTTTCATACCAGGACAAGAAGTAGCTGAGAGCTTCGTCAGCTCCAACCCTCGCGCCGGAATCTCGCCACTCCCGGAGGCGAACCTTGGCCAGCTGCAGATCGTTGCCGAGGTCGACGGGATCAGTGGGAGTCCTTTGTCCCGGCCAGAGGGCAGAGAATGCCTCCTGGGCGCCATAGAAGAGTTCTTCAGTATAGAGCGTCATGGCGTTCTTCCGGGACTGCAGAGCCAACAGCTGCTCCGACATGTCCCAGTTGGGCGAGTCAACCGGAACACCCCGGTTTTCTCGATCCAACTGCAAAGCCCTCTCAATGTCTGCGACGGAAGCGGGAAACATGTCTGAGGAATAGAAACAATGTTAGCAAAAGGAGAATATGCCGGAGAGAATTACACTATGTCGGGAAGGATAAAGGGAAAGGATTTGAAGCTTACTGGCAAGGTCGGCATTCAGCTGTGCAACTGTAACCTCCCATTTGGTGGCCTGCTCCTTCAGGCTATCCAGTTCAGCGTGGGCGTTGGAGGCATCAGTCTCGGAGATGACAAGCAGGGACTGGATTTTCTTCAGTAGGCCCTCCCTCTGTTCCTTTTCGTCCAGAAGCTCGGTGATCCGACCCTTCAGCTGCTCAACCTCGGCCTTGTGACCGGCATCCCGGACGTCCAGTTGCTTGGCTACATCCACTGAGGACACACAGTCCTGGTGGCGTGCCTCCAGTGCAGCTTTCTCGTCTGAAAAGATTTGAAGTCAAAACAAGGATTTGAAGAAAGAAAACAGTGAAAAGATTAAAGGATTTGAAGTACAGAAGGATTAGTTCAAGGTTAAGAGGATCCGGCATACCAGTAAGTTCCTTCACTCTCTTGGTAAGCTCGGTGACTTGTGCTTCGGCACCAGCTGCCAAATGTCAGACAAAGATTAGGTGTCGGCATATTAAGATGTACCGGCCAGAGGTCTATTGAGAAGGGCAAGGTATGTCGGCTGAAATTACCTTTCTGGGACAGTTCCAGCTGGAGCTTGCTGTGTGCGTCGGAAAGCTTCCGATGCTCGCACACCAAGTCATGGAACATGTCGGCACGGGCGTTATTCATGCGCTGCAAAAGTATTAGGATTTGAAGGGATATGAGATAACTAAAGCATGCCAGTACAATTGAAGATTATACGAACTATTTATGCTATAGGAGATCCGGCACAGGTGCTGCGCACCTATCCCGGCTCTCGGTGACTAGGATTTGAAGCTCGAATCGAGCTTATATCTCGGTCAGGAGGATTTGAAAAATAATTGAGATGTGAAATAGTAGAGACCCGGCACAGGTGCTGCGCACCTATCCCGGCTCTCGGTGACTAGGATTTGAAGCTCGAATCGAGCTCATATGTCGGAAAGTTAATTGCAAAAGCAGCTAAGTGCAAAAGGTCTTGGAAAATCCCGGATGTCCGTATCCCGGACAGCCGACATTTTCGGGGACTGGGGATATCTATATGTAAAGGACTTACGTTGGTGGCATCGGCCAGGCGATGAAGTCGTTGCTGAAGACTGAGAAGTTCGCAGGCAATAGGAATGGGCTTAGCGGCCAGGATATCAGCTGGGTTGCCGGTGGCCGAAGCTTCGGCCTGTTTCTTCTTCTGGGAGTCAGCTGTGTCCAGGGAGCCGGCGTCATTCCATTTCTCGCAGCGCTCCTTGAGAGACCCGAGGCTTTGGTCACTCTTTGTCACCAGGGGGATGATGCCCTCAAGTTCTGGCGTGTCGAAGAAGTTGCGCCGGTAGCCAGGCCGGGCTGCTGCCCTGCCAAGATGCAGGGCCAGAGCAGAGCTGGTCCGAGGCGTTGCCTTAGGAGGAGCAGTGGCGGCGGATGGAGTGCCGGACTTGGTCGGCTGGATCTTCAATGTGCCGGACTTGGCCGGGGCAGAGGTCTTGGCCGGCGCCGTGGTCTTGGCCGGTGCAGGAGTCGTTTCAGCAGAAGGAGTTTTGGGCACGGGCTGTTCCGGTGCGGCCGGTGCATCTTGGCCAGCAGAGGCAGGATCCGGAATAGTCCGGACTTCCGGCACTAAAGGGCCTTTACCCTTGATGTCTGCTCCGGCGTCTTCAGTTGTGCCGGCGTCGCTGGTGGGCGCGCCGGAGTCTGGTGCTTCTTGGTGGGCTCCTGTGTCCATGTGGACATCAGGAGCCGGAGGTTCCTATTGAGCCCCCGAGTCCATGTGGACGTCGGGGGCAGAGGTGTCTTGTTCCGGCGGAGGAACGTCCTTCGCCGGGAAGGAGGTCTTGTCGAGCGCAGGCGAGGATGCCGGCGCCGGGGAGGTCGTGTGGCTGGCAGAGGGTATGTTGGAGGTAGCAGTGGCCGCGGGCTTGGTAACTTTCGGGTCGCCACTCGAGCCAGAAGCTTGTTCCGGCGCAAGAGGAGCTCTGAAAGAGAAAAAACGCCAAGTCAATAATGCAAGCAAGAGATATGTCGGAAATGAAACAAGCAGAAGGAACTTACCCCGCGGCGACAGGTCTCGGTTTCTTCACTATGGGCACGCCGACCTTCTGCCTCTTCGACTTCTGAGGTGTGTCGGACTGGGGCTTCACCCCTCGCTTCCGGCCGGCACGTCCGCCGGTGGAAGGAGGTCCCTGGTTCAGAGGGGCGGCGTCGATAACCATATCGTCCGGGATAGCTGAGGACGGCATTGCAAACTCGTAAGCAATAGGTGTTTCTGGAAAGGCGTACGCAAGTGGCATCGGGTCATAGTACAGCAGGATCTCCTCGTCAGAATCAATCTCACTCCGGTCTTGAGTATAATGCCGGGATGAAGAGCCCTTACCCATGGCAGCTGCAGCACGGGTGCTCCTGGGAAGCTTATCCCAATGATCCGGATCTTCAACATCCGCAACAGTGCGGTCCGCCGCGATCTTGATCCGGGAGTTCTCCATGGTTTGGAAGCTGAATTTCTGTATAAACAGCAAAGTCAAATATTCAGACAAGGAAATATGCCGGTGGAAGAGGTATGTCGGATCAATATGATATGTGTCGGCAAACAGGCATGTGTCGGCTTAAGTATCTATGTGCCGGACATGGACTTTATGTATCGGATAAGATGGTTTACCGTTGGGGCGGGCCTATCCCGGCTGTATGGTTCTAGCCCCCAGGCAAAAGAGGCCTGAGAGGACTTGCAGACATCCTTAATCCGGCGCAGAATGTCGGCCGGAGTCAGCTCATGTGTGGAGTGCCGGGTGGGGTCCATTGGCCCGCTCATCTGGCAGATCTTGTGCGACCGGCGCTACAGAGGGGAGACGCGCCGGCTTATATAGCAGGCCACCAGGTCTTGAGGAGTAAGACCGGCATCCCGGAGCTCGCCCTTAACCCGGTGAAGCGCATTCACCGGCATCACCGAGTTCTTCGGGTTGTAGGTCCAGTTTGTCATAGCCAAGGGTGGCTCATCCACAAATGGCGGCAGGTTGAGCAGATCCTCATCGGTGGTGTTCTTGACGTAGAAGAAGCTTTTCTGCCACTTCTTGCAAGATTCCAGGAGTTCCACCTTGGGGAAGTCCGAGCCCTTTCGGGACATGATGGTGGCCGCGCCGCAGAGGGTCATGGGGTGGTCCTTCTTTTCCTGGGCCGTCTCCGGCGGGTCGTCCTTGCTCCGGGGCGGCTCTTGGACGACTTGCTTCCGCAGTTGGAAGTACTTCGCCCAGCCTTGAGTAAGGGGCACTATGCCGGCATAGCCCTCGCAAAAAGCAGCGAAGGCGGAAAGGATCATCACGGCATTGGCCGGGATATGATGAGGTTGTAGGTCGTAGGTGTTGAGGAAGTCCCGGAAGAAGTCCGATGCCGGCAGGTCGAAGCCACGCTCGAAGTGGGCGATGAAGACGACGCGTTCGCCAGGTTCAGGTGCCGGCATAGTTTCTCCTGCTGGTAGCCGGCATGCTACGCCCTCCGGGACTCTCCTGGTGGAGGTGACCCAGGATATCTCGGCCGGAGTAACCTCCGACCCCTCCCAGCCGGAGCGTCCTTGGGCTCGGGCCGAGGTATCTTCCTCAGAGGCCGAGGTACCCGTCATGCTTGAAGATGCCATCTTAGTGGCCGGGATAAGGCGTGAGAGCCGGAGTCCCGTGATGTTATTCCTATCAAGGCCGGAGAAAAGAGGGAGGTTAGTCTCTCCGGCATACCACTCTCCCCAAGGTTAGCAGAAATCAAAGATCTACCGAGCCAGTTAAAACAGGAAACAAATAAGGGTAAAAATTCTAAGGAAGAACACCTGTGAGCGATGTTAGCAATGCTAGTCGAATCCAGAGAGGAACTGCACTAGATCTATGCGGATATGGCTACCAATGAGAAGCTATGAAGAAGCATCAAAGAGGAAGAACAGAGGGAGAGAGGAACTCACCGGAGTTTGGCCGATGGCGAAAGAACGACGACGGCGAGCGTACAGAAGAAGATCCAATCTCCCTGCAATGCTGCAGAGAGAAGAGGCGGCGGCGGCGGCGTCGTCAATGGTGATGCCGTGCGTCGTCGGGCGTCGGCGCCGGAGTAGAGCGGGTCGTCGGCGGCGCTCCTTCTCTGTCCCTCGGTCCGGCGGCGAAGCGCAAGGGGCAGGAGAGCAGAGGAGGAAGAAGGCACTGTGGCGGGGGTAAAGAGAGCAAGTTTACCCCCACCCCATATTTATACCGAAGAGGCAGGGTCGTGGGGATCGTGGGTAGTGTTCCACTCCCCCGACCGTTCCTGCAGAGAGTCGCCACGTGGCGGCACAGAGTGGGGCGGCGGTTCCGGTAACCGTGCCATGACGCAATGATGGCAAGGAGTAACTGCACTGTGAACCGTCACATCGTGGGTGACCGTTCGAGGTGGCAGGACAGTTACAAGTTTCGATGCAAAGCTGTCAGGCATGGCTTCTCGAGGAAGACTCGTCTATATGTCGGATTAACTGCCCGATGTATATGTTCCGTCCGGAATACCCTCGGGACCGGCCGGAATAAGTTTTGGAACAGGAACAGAGGCCGGGATATAATCTGATCACCGGGACATAATGAAGAAAGGTATGTTGAACCTGTCAAGGCTCCACAGCTATGACTGGGGAACCTCGGCAGCTTCGGGGACTAGTGTCGGGGGGATAACCCCCGGTAGGGTCAAGAGACTAGAAAGACACAAAGTCTATGGTTGACTTGTGCCGAGTTATCAAGAAAGGGCCTGGCTGGAATATGAGAGCATCGGCCAGGCCGGCATATGTGTGTATCCCGGCTAATACTTGGATATGCCGGTATAGCCGGAATACTGGTATATGTGTACCGGCATATACTTAGATATGCCGGCCTAACCATTTGGTGTGTTGTGCAGGAGCAGGGGAGGCCGGATTACCCGACCCTCGTAGGTCGTTGGTCTGGCATATAAGTCCTGGGTATGGCCAACGGTCATATCCGGGATACTTAAGTCAACCAAGGTGTCACATCCCTACAATCAAGGAAGAAAACATCCAAGCATGGTAGCAGAGTAAGATGGCAGGGTGCACAGTGGAGGTTACCTACCCTCACTGTGCACAAGTACGAGCTTACCGCACAGAGGTAAGGCCACAGTTCAAGAGGTACAAGGTACAGGGATATGGCGTCCCATCGAGAGCAATCAGGGGCGAAGTCAAGGGTCTCTGCCATCGCCACCAGCTCCTGTTTGGAGTGTAGCCCTTGTCTTGTGGTCTTGTATGACCGTTGTAACCCTGGCCACCACTATATAAGGTGGCATAGGGAGCCCTGGTAAAGGGTTAAAGGTTGGTTGGTCACTCTGTGTTCCTACACTTAGCAGTTCATCTTCCTTCTCTAGCAGAGAGCTTGGAAGCACCATTGTTGTGTACTACATCGACCCAAATATACAATCAGTAGAGCAGGAGTAGGGGTGTTATCTCCTTACGAGAGCCCCGAACCTGGGTAGATCAGTGCCTCTTTCTGTCGTGCTTTTTAGCTCGTTCCCCTCTCCCGAATCCTCCAGCATCTAGTTCGGCCCCCATTTAAGCCATCCTATGGCATATGTTGTTTCACCACGACGACACAGTTCACTAGTGGTGTCTCTCCATAAGATAAATAACATGCTGGGTAAACAAATTACATTTGGGTAATTGATAGAATAAAGCAAGCATACAAATGTCATGAGGATCACTATGAGATTCACTTGGGCATTACAACATAATACATAGACCATAATCCAACTACATCTATGACCAATAATCCACCCGCCGGATGTCATCCGAGCAACCGTTGGGTATTAAGTTGCAAGCAACAGATTATCGCCTTAAGCAAAGTGTGTAATGTAAACAATACGAATGTCCTTGAACACAAGATTATTGTTTTCTCCCTAGTAGCAACAACACATCTACAACCTTAGAGGTTTCTGTCACTCCCCCAGATTACTAGAGGCATGAACCCACTATCGTGCATAAATACTCCCTCTTGTAGTCACTAGCATCTACTCGGCCAAGATATCTACGAGCAACGGAGATCATGCAAGATCATAAACAATATAGAGATGATAAATCATAAATCAACTTGACAAAGTATCAATATTCATCGGATCCCAACAAACACAACATGTAGAATTACACAACGATGATCTTGATCATGATAGGCAGCTCACTAGATCTAAACATGAAGCACATGGAGGAGAAGACAACCATCTAGCTACTTATATGGACCCGTAGTCCAAGGTAGACTACTCACACATCACTTCGGAGGTAGGCATGGTGATGAAGAAGGCCTCCGGTGGTGATTCCCCTCTCTGGCAGGGTGCCAGGAAGAGCTTCTAGACCCTCCCGATCTCGCGTCGACGATGGCGGCGGCTTGCAGTATGTTTCATGGAAAATTGATCGGGTCCTGTAGGTTTTCCCGTCGAGGGGAATATATAGGCGGAAGGGTGGCGTCAGGAGGTGGGCCAGGCGGCCCCATGATGACCCACAAGTATAGGGGGTGTATCATAGTACTTTCGATAAATAAGAGTGTCGAACCCAATGAGGAGCAGAAGGTGTTGACAAGTGGTTTTGATCAAGGATTCACTGTAAATACTAGCAAACGGGTTTTCAGGGGTATTTGGTAACGCAAATAAATAAAGTACGAGTAAATAAAAGACAATAGTAATAATTGCTGCAAGTGGCCCAATCCTTTCTAGAGCAAAGGACAAGCCGGTTGTGTAACTTATGATGACCAAACGTTCTCGAGGACACACGGGAGTTTCTATCAAGTGCTTTCGCTTCATACCGCTAAATAATCTTTATTGGTTTGATAAGTGTTATGGGGGTGAACCTGTGCTAGCGCACTACCCTTACTAGGATAAATACACACTTGTGATTATACCCCTTGCAAGCATCCGCAAATACAAGAAAGTAATTAAGATAAATCTAACCACAGCCTTAAACTCTAAGATCCTATGCTCCCTGGTGTAATGGTTTCCCAATGGAGGTTTAGGTTTCTATCACTCCAGCAACCCCACAATTGCTAGCCAAATACACAATGCATTTCACTAGGCCCATAAATGGTGAAGTGTCATGTAGTCGACGTTCACACGACACCACTAGTGAAATAACACCACAACAAATAAATATCAAACCATTAAATATTACTCAACATAATTCCACTACTAACGACTTGACTTCTCCCATGTCCTCAAGAACTAAATGAACTACTCACAAGACATCATATGGATCATGATCAGAGGTGAAATAATGGTAAATAACAATCTGAACATAAACCTTAATTTAACGGTTCCACTCAATAGCATCAACCACAAGAGTAATCAACACCGGGAAAGTTTCCCCTAAGAATTTAATAAGATTCAACTCAAGATGTTACAGCGGGATGGCATGGTGATGGTGGAGATGAAGGTGCTGGTGATGAAGATGATGGTGATGATGATGGCGATGATCTCCCCTCTCCGGGAAGGAATTTCCTTGGCAGATTTCTGCCTGCCGGAGAGCTTTTCTCTCTCTGGTGTTTTCCGCCCCGCAGAGGCGGCGGTGTCTATCTCTGAGCCCCCCCTCACTTAGGTTTTCGGGGATGATGAAATACGCGAAGGGGCGATGGCAGAAGTGGACCAGGGTGGCCTCACCATAGGCCGGCACGGCCAAGGGTGGGCCCACGCCCCCTAGTGGTGAGCCTGCCCTGTTGCTCCTCTCGCCTTCTCCTTCCGGCTTCTTCAGTCTTCTGGTAAAATATAATTTTCTGGTATTTTTCTGGAATTTCCTGATCTTCCAAAATATGGTGTTTTGACGGTCCTTTTTCCAGCAGAATCCTGACTCCGGCAGCAAATCCTCCAATGATCTTCAAACATGTAAAAACAGAGGAAACAACATAAGTATCATCTCTAAATGTGAAATATATCAATGAATAACAGTAAATTATGATACAAAATAGTGATGCAAAATGGACGTATCAACCCACCACCTGGTGGTGCGGGCCATGGGCTGGCCGCGCCACCCCATGGTGTGGCTGGCCCCTGGCTCCCCTCCGTATGTGCTTTGGACTCCGTCTCGTGTCATGAAAAATAGGAACTTTAGCTTTTGTTTCGTCCAATTCCGAGAATATTTCTGGTGTAGCTTTTCTGAAACACAAAAATAGTATAAAATAGGGAACTGGCACTATGGTGTCTCGTTAATAGGTTAGTTCCGGAAAATGTATAAAAATGCCACAAAGTGTAACAAAACACAAAGCAAATGGTGCGTAAACAAGCATGGGGCATCAAAAATTATAGATACATTTGAGACGTATTAGCATCCGCAACTACAAGAAAGTAATTAAGATAAATCTAACCACAACCTTAAACTCTGAGATCCTACACTCCCTGGTGCACTGGTTTCCTAACGGAGGTTTAGGTTTCTGTCGCTCCGGCAACCCCATAATTAGTAGCCAAATACACAATGCATTCCACTAGGCCCATAAAGGTGAAGTATCATGTAGTCGACGTTCACATGACACCACTAGTAGAATAGCACCACAACATAAATATCAAACCATTAAATATTACTCAACATAGTTTCACTACTAACATCTTGACTTCTCCCATGTCCTCAAGAACTAAACGAACTACTCACAAGACATCATACGGATCATGATCAGAGGTGAAATAATGATAAATAACAATCTGGACATAAACCTTAATTCAACAATTTCACTCAATAGCATCAACTACAAGAGTAATCAACACCGGGAAAGTTTCCCCTATGAACTGGACAAGATTCAACCCAAGATGTTACAGCAGGACGACATGGTGATGATGGTGATGAAGGTGCTGGTGATGATGGTGATGATGATGATGATCCCGATGAAGCCCAGCTCGATGGCGGTGACGATGGCGATGATTTCCCCCCTCCGGGAAGGAATTTCCCTGACAGATTTCTGCATGTCGGAGAGCTTTCTCTCTGTGTGTGTTTTCCGCCCTGAGGTACAAGTATGAAATGAAATTATTAAGACAATACAGATCATGAAAATTTTGCAAATCAACTTTAAACACAACTTTGATTCCTATGGCTTTCCAATCCTAGGGTCTCGATCCTACAGGCAACACTATGCTTTGATACTATTTTGTAACGCCCCACCTTTGGATTAAGGTGGAACACCTGTGTTAAGTGCTATTCCTTGGATCACTGATAGCACCACAGAACAAAATATAGTATTCATTGCATAGTATCAAAGATTACAATGCAGATCCAGACACATAAGTCTTTAAACTTACAAACCAGCTTAGTCACATGGACTAGCTCAAATGACAGAGTTCAACACATCACAAACACAACAGAAACTAAGGTAGCAGTGAGCCTCCATCTTCACCATGCGCCACAGGCAGTCATGTTGGTATGCAGACTCGAGATCCTATCAACTTACTCCTCCCCAGAATAACCTACACATTTGAATATGCAGCCCCATGAATGGGGGTCAGTACAATGACTGGCAAATGACACATATTTGGTGGCTATTGTGAAAGAGCTATCTACATGATATTTGGCTGGTGGAGCTTTTGGCTGATTTGCATAAAGCAAATTTTATCCTATCATTCTCAAATCAACTTTTTGATCATTGGAAAGACTTTTAAAAGGGTCAAGACAACCCCTAGGTGAAAACCACCACATACTTGCAAGGTATATAGCCCTGGGTAATTATTCAACATACCAGGATAACCCTCAGGTGAAAACCACCACACAAGTCCTGGGTTGACAGCCAGGTGTGCAGCCCTAAGTAGTCCCTGTCCTGAATGTTTCTAACAAATTTTAATCATTCTGAAAAGGTGAGGAGACTCTTCCGTACATCCATGTCTAGGAACTCAAATTGTCCATAACCGGGGACACGGCTAATCGATTAGTTTGACACCCTACAGGGGTTGTGCACTTTCACCTTAAGACCCATTCTACCCAGAGAGAAGAATGAGACAAGACCTTTCAGAAGGAGAGAGCAACCATACTGGCAAGACCCGTTCCCACCTATAATTCTGCTACCAGCCGATGTCTTGCACACAAGTTGAACCCTCACATCCTAGTTAGTTAAGACAGAGCCCATAATGTCATAAGGGTGCACTGGAAGCTCACTAAAGCAAGGAAGACATGGTAGTATCTTTGTTCCTGGGTGGCCATCCACAAGTGTACCCCCAGGTGAAAACCACCACACAAGTCCTGGGTTGACAGCCAGGTGTGTGGCCCTGGGTAGCCACTCAACATAAACCAAGCAAAGCCATTTCCACCCAGGTGTTTCATTGGGTTGAAGTTTAAGTTTTACAAAACTAATCATCAACTTAGAGAAACAAGCATTGGCATCATTATCACTAATGCTGCAACCTATAAGGAGTTGGTTCAGGGGTAGCTATACACTACTGGGTTCTAGCATTTGCAACACTTCATTTTGAGAACCAACCTATCATGCACACTACTATAAAACACTAATGCATATAGTAAAATGGGTAGGAAGCATGTGTGTCACTTGCCTTGGTAGCAACCAGCACACTCACAGCAGTCACAAGAGTTGTTCAGCTCCTCTTCACAATCTATACAAGCACAGGTACACAAGCATAAACACACTAGTTCTAAATGGCAACCATAGATGTCAATTTAATTTCACACACTAATTTAGTGTGTGAAAATGTTGTATTTAGTGAAACATGCTGTTTAGAAACAAGTGTGATGTTGGAAAAGCTCTTTAGTTATTCTGCAAAGCAATAGGGCTAATTGGTTATTTGAAAATTGGGCTAATGCTTCCCTAAAAATGTTTCCGGTTTGGCAAAGCTTTGAGAAAATTTTGTTATGAACCCACTGGATAGAGGACAATGATATGAAGCTACTACAAGTGGTTTCACTCCAAAATCATTTTCAGAAATCAAATGGTGATCAAAATAGTGATTTGATTAAATTTGAAGGTAGCAAGTGTGTGCACATTTGAAAATTGAAAGTTTCTAGTTCCAGAGTGTTCTACATGTTTTGAGGAATCCATAGACTACAAATTTGTAGAAATTGGATGTGTGGAACATTTTCTATGATTTATTTGGTACAAATAGGCAATTTTTGCCACTTGAAATTCATTTAAAAACTTTATACAGTAACACTATGATATTACTGCAGAAATGGGTTCTACAATTTCCAAGGATTCCAGTGATATAAAATTTGCAAATTTTGGCCTTGTGGATTATTTTCTATGCAATTTACAAGATATGGATAGAAACATGAATTTGAATTTGAAAATCAAATTCGGCTTGGGTTGACTGGGGGCTAAATGGACTGGCTACGTGGTGTCATGCTATTGGGCTATGCTGTTTTGGTATGAAGCTTCTAATCTTGGCCCTTGGATCTAGATCGAGCAGTCAGGAAAGAAAGGGGGAGAGAGGAGGCTCACCGGCGAGAGGATTCCGGCGATGCCTCCCAGTAACAATGACGACGGCGAGTCTCCGGCGATCGACGGTGGCGTGGATTATGCAGACGAGGAGCGGGGCTTCATGGCGAGGTTGATGGCGTGGTTGGCATTGTCAGCTGCGTCCTGTGGTGAAGGAGAGATGCGGCCGGAGGTGCTCCAGGAGGCGGCGACGTCGATTTCTTCTCTTCGGCGGGCTCTACTATGCAAAACAGCTGGTAAAATTAGCAGGGAGATGCGGTGAGCGGAGGAAAAGGGAGGGGAAAGGGATTGGAGGTTTGGGGCCCTCTGTACCCGACGCAATTGTCATCGGTGGATGTGCAGGTGGTGGAGCTCCGGCGACCAAATTCAGCAGCCTGGCGGTGGTTTTTGAGCAGGGAAAAGAGAGAGGAGGGAGAGGGGAGCTCGGGCTTTAAGGAGGGAGGAGATCGCTGGGTTGGTTGTTGCACGGGAGGGAGCGGGGGAAGTGGGGGTCGTGGCCAGTTATCTGCGCGGGGAAGCAGGGAGAGAGGTTGAGGAGGGAGATGACAAGTTGGGCAGGGCTGTCGGTGAGAGAGGGAGAGGAGGGTTCCGGGGGGGTTTCCTGGGCTGGTCTGCTGGGCTGCTGCCCCGGGCTGGACTAAAGCTGTTGTGTTCCCTTTTTTTTTGTTCTGCTTTCTTTTTCCATTTCTGTTTTAAGTTTTGTGTTGTTTGAAAAAGTGATACTTGTTTGAATTGAAAAGATTTCAATTTTGTAAACTTTAAGATAAAGTTGCAATGTGTTTGGAACACCCAAACTCAAAGTGGTGATATTTTGTAAATAAAAATAAATGCCAAGAAAATATAAAATAGCTTCCATATAAACATGGAACTATTTAGTTGATAAACTTTCTGAAAACATTTTGTTTCAAAATTTTATATAAAAGGTAAATGAAACAGTAGTATTTGGTGAAATATGGTTCAAAACTTTATAAGAGTCACAAATATGCAATATGCCATGAATGCATGATGAATTTTTGTATTTTAAAACTTGGGATGTTACACTTTCTTTCAGAAATATTTCCCTGCTAGTGCTCAACATGCTGCTTTGCAGAGAATCTTTGACTTTGAGCAGGTAAAAGGAGAGAAACTGCCTGAATCATGGGCAAGGTTTTGTTCTTTAATTAGAGCACTGCCTGGAGAGCCATTATCTAAAAATGAACTCCTTGATATATTTTATAATGGACTAACTATTGAATCTAAGACACACCTGGATAGTTGTGCTGGTTGTGTTTTCAGGAAATGAACTCCAGCTGAGGCTGAAGAATTAATAGCTAAAATAAGCCAGAATTATGATGATTGGACTATGGCTAAGCCAACACTAGCGCCAACACCAAAGAAGAGAGGAATGATTGAATGAAATGATGAAGTGATGAGAGAAGCCAAGAAATCTCTTAAGGAGAAGGGTATTAAATCTGAAAATGTGAAGGATCTACCACCTATAGAAGAACTATGTAAGCCAATCCCTCGCTCCTACACTATTGAGGTACACTCTCTTCAACGCTTTGATAATAGAGATATTCCTTACTCTAAACCTCCTGATCAATGCTTAGATGAGTTTAATAATTTTATTGTTAAGCAAGATAACTTTAATAAGAGGGTGCAGAATCATTTGTTGGAGAACTCTAGAGCTATTAATAAGTTGCAGGATATTGTGGAGAGAACCTCCAATGATGTTAAGATGCTTGTTAAACATTTTCAAATGGTTCAGACTCAAATTGATCAGCTCACTAAGGTGCAGAAATATTTGCTAGTTAATGCTTCTAGAGAAAAACATGCTTGTGAAATAAGCACTAGAAGTGGTGCTTCTACTCAGGATCCTTTATATCCCGAAGGATATCCTAAGAGGATCGAGCAGGATTCTCAACGTGCTACAGGTCATGGTACTCTTTCCAAGAAAAAGAAGAAGAAGCATACAACTGTTGTAGAATCTTCTGAAGCAGGTAAGGATCCTAATAGTGTTTCTATTTCTGATGCTGAAACCGAAAGTAGTAATGCTTCTGATAAAGAAGAAGTTGAGGAGGAACCAGAAAAGCTTGCTAAGAATGCAAAGTACACCAAGGAAGATTTCATTGCCAATAAACATGGTAGTGAGAGAGAACCTTGGGTGAAAAAACCAATGCCTTTTCCTAGTAAAAAACACAAATCCAAGGAAGAACACTATAACAAGTTTCATGAATGGATGAAACCTTTGCTTTTGCAAATTCCTTTGACTGAAGCTATTAAAATGCCTCCTTATTCAAAGTATATGAAGGATATTGTTTCTAACAAAAGGAAGATTCCTAGTGAGAAAATTTCCACTTAACTTGCTAATTATTCTTTCGATGGTAAGGTTCCAGAGAAGCTTGGAGATCTAGGTAAACCAACTATTCCTTGCTCTATTAAAAATAACTATGTTAGAACTGCTTTGTGTGATTTGGGAGCCGGAGTTAGTGTTATGCCTTTTTCTATTTATAAGAGACTTGATCTAGAAAAATTGATATCGACTGATATATCTTTGCAAATGGCTGATAAGTCTACTACTATTCCTATTGGCATATGTGAGGATGTTCCTGTTCAAGTGGCTAATAATTGTTTGATATTAACTGACTTTGTTGTGTTGGAAATGCCTGAAGATGATAATATGTCTATTATTCTTGGGAGACCTTTTCTAAACACTGCAGGTGCTGTTATTGATTGCAACAAAGGGAAAGTAACTTTTAATGTCAATGACAAGGAGCACACAGTTTATTTTCCCAAGAAGATTGATATAAAATATGGTCTAAATTCAATCAAAAATATTGAGACCATTAAAGTTGGAGAAATTTATTGTTCAAGGCTAAAGCCCAAGGAAGAATATAAAATTGTTATGGTTGGGACTATGCTATCAAGGTCGAGGTAACATAATCATTTAGTGAAATTCAAAGTTTTGTTTCATAGAAAATTGGTTTGGTAACAAGACTTGATCAACCTTGTTAACAAAGTGGTTTTTGAATGAATGAAACTATGTTTTCACCGCATTTACTTTTGTCTACTCAAGTTTTCACCTTCTTCACTTTTGTTTCTGCTGTTTAGTTGCATGTTAGAGTATCTTAGAGCTGCTGTAGACTTGGCTTGATTTTGTTTTCCATCGTTCCATCTTCGTTTTTCCTGAGTTTTTAATCTTTTGTCAATTTCTGAAAATCCTCGAAAATAAAGTTTCTAAAAAATTTCCAGAAAATTGTTTTTAAAATTTTATGTCAAATTTGGGGTAGAGAGGCACCTGGGAAACCCCAGGGGGACCCACCATGCCACCACACCACATGGTGGCGCGGCCCAAGCCTGGCCGCGCCGTGGCATGGTGTGGGGCACCTGGCCCTCCACTTACCTCTCTACCAGCCACTTCACTCTCTCTCCCGAAATATCTTCACTCCATAGCTCAAACCCGAGTTCTTCCTATTCTTACTTGCGATTTTCGATCTCCTTGCTTAGCCCATCTTTGCTGCTGAGATTTGGAGGTTGTTCTCCGGTATGTGACTCCTTCGATTGTCCAAGTAGAATTTTGTTTAGTGGAGTATTTCTTGAGTATTTTAGCACTATAGATGACAGGTTAAATGAGTTTGCATGCTCGTTCTATTGCTTAGATAAGTTATTTTGATGCATGTTAGCCCTCTTGCAACTCCCTATAGTAGTTTCCTTCATTTGTTTGTCTCAAAATCATTTTTTATGAGGTTTGTTTAAAATTTTCAGAAAAGGGAAATGGATAATCACACTTATGGAGAAGTCTTTGAGAGAGAAGCACCAAGGTCATCAAGGCCTTCAAGATCAACTACTCGATTTAGGACATCCTACAATGAAGATCTTATGTCACCAAGCATTGGTGATGAGGGGGGTGATGGAGATGCACATCCATCAACTTTCCCTTGTACTAACTTTTTGAGTGATGCAGTGATTCTTAAGGATTTCTTACTCCTTGTTGACAGGGTTGGATTGACTACATACATGCTTGATGAGAGTAACCGATATGCTATGCTCACAAAGATTTTTTTTGAGAGTTTTAAATTTTCTAACTCCGCTTTCAAGCCATCTATCGCATTTAAAATTTATGATAAGTCTATCACCATGTCTTTGGAGATATTTTGTAGCATCCTATGTATCACCATGTTTGGGACAGCAAAGAAGATTCAGAACCAACCTGCTGATTTGCTAGAGCTCTACCGAGGGGTGACCAATGATTATGACCGCACAGCCCAGCGTGGCAAGATAAGAAACATTCAACTCCCAGCTATTAGATACTTTGCTTACTATCTTGCCACTAGTATTCTTGGTAGGGGGAACACTAGTAATATTTCTAACTATCATTTAGCTTTTCTAGCTACTGCACTTGATGTTAGTAAAAGGTACAACCTCGATGCTCTCATTGCTCGTCGCTTAGCTACTAGGGGACCCATTTATGGAGGCATTATTGCTGCATGCATTGTTGCTAATTTGGGCCTTCCTGTTGCTCCGACTGATACATTGTTAGTCCCAAAGAGACTTGATCTTGCTGCTATGAAGATCCATCACTTTGTTACTGCTAACTCATGTGCAGGGAAACTAGTTTACAGAATGTTGTTTACTGATGGAGATGAAAGGGAAGTTCCCTTGCCGTAGCCCAGTTTGTTCAGTATTTGCAGGGGACCTTGGTCGCGTTCGAAGGAGGAGTTGGATGAGAAGCTCAGGTTGCTTGGCTTCCACATACAGCAGGGTGCCGAGGACCAGGAGGAAGAGGAGGCACCAGCTGACCATTACACCGTGTACCATACCGGGGCGCCCTCGAGCTCGTATCAGGACGAAGGTACTTTTTTGTCATACTTTGGAGATGCCACTTCTTGGCCGCACTGGGATTGATCTCCACTTAGGCCAAAAGCCTAAGCTTGGGGGGAGGTATGCCGACAACTCACTCATCTATATATCATATTTTGTCAGTACTTTGTATATCCATGTTTCGCTTTCTTTCTCTTTCTTTCTCTTTCTTTGTTGTTCTTGTTTTTATTTCTGCTTTCCAAAACACAAAAATACCAAAAATATTTCTGTTGTTTCTCTTTGTTTGCCTCTTTAGTTTTCTAGTTTTGGTTTGCATTACTTTCTATTTTTGGTTTGGTATTCGAAAAATCCAAAAAGATTTTGCTTTGTTTGCTGTTTCCTTTTGTTCTTGTTTTAAAATTTGAAAACCCAAAAATATTTGTTGTTCTTCTCTGGTTTTGTAAAGTTTGCTACAGAGTTCAATCTCCAGTGACTCCATTGGAGCTTGGTTATCACTTCATATTATTCAAGCCACACAAGTGAAAGGCAATGATGACGACATATGATAATTCGAGATGTGGTGAGAGGCTGGTATGAACTCTATTTGTTTTCATTTTTGTACATATACTCATTTATATGGACGTGCTTAGCTTGTTCATGTAAGGTGTATGTTATTTAATGGATGCTTAGTAGTTCTTGCTCTCATATGATTAGTTCCAATTTACTAATAGTTTGTAGCATGTCATGTAGATGTTTGCTTGCATTGTTCTATTCATAAAACGGTATGACATTGTGGTATCCTCCTCTGAAAAGTTTCATTTGAATCGACTTGGCACATGCTCAAACATGCATATGACTGAACAAAAGTCAATAAAGCCTTGATGATTTACCTTACCTCAAAGCTCTTGTATCGTTTTATGCCTATATTAATTTTGTTTTGTCGCAAGCATGATTATGACAGTTACTGCTCTCTCGATTGTCGCTTCCCAGTCTTTTGCTAGCCTTCACTTGTACTGAGAGGGAATACTTCTCGTGCATCCAACTCCTGAAAACCAAGTTATTTCAAAGAGTCCACTATAAATTCCTATGCATGGTATTTCAAACCATTCCAAGTAAATTTTCATGTGCTACCTTTCAAAACCTTCAAATACTTCTCATTTTGTGACACTCTTTTTAACTCATGAGGACGTAGTGGTCGGATTTGCTATCTTCCATATTGAATTAAGTACCCCTCGACCTGCATGCTTTATCTGCTCATCATTAATTTTGCAAGGGAGCTGGTCAGACCATTGTAACCTTAATAAAAAGAAAAAAGGCACTTCTCCATGTTATGTGAAAGTTGGTGAGCACCCGATGGAATCGGTTCGCCATGGTTTGTGAAAGGAAAAGTGGGGAGGAGTGCCAAATTTTATAAAAGAGCACAAATGTGCCAATTTTTCAAAGAACTCAGAACTGCTCTCAACTTGTTTAGTATGGAAGATAGCAAGAACCCCATTGCCAGTCGTTGACAAGAACAACCACCTCTCAAAACAATTTTTTATCTCTGTTTTACAAATTAAAAGCTCTAGCACATGTTAAATCCCTGCTTCCCTCTACGAAGGGCCTTTCTTTTACTTTATGTTGAGTCTTCATCTTCTAACTTTAAGCACTTTCTTGAGAGCACGGCTGTCGTTCTTAGTGTAATGTGCTTGTCCCAGAACACGGTTAATTGTGGTATAACTTTGATGCTTGTATCTTTGATATTTCTACTTCTAGTCTTCTCTTGAACTTCAGAGGTGCCTTGGCCTTTACGTTTTGCCCCACAAACAAAGGCAAGCGAGATACCACTCTTTCATATCTTATTATGAGCATTACAATCTTGTAGCTTCTTATGTTTCATGTTGCTTGTTATCAGTGTGTTGGTACTTTTTCATAGCTTGCATGACTATGAGATAACATTAGTTGCATACTTCTTATTATGAATTGCTTAAGTACTTGATCATATAGTGAGAATATATACATCTTATGAAGCAAATGTGTTCATGAAAGTTTCTTTTATCGCACTTAGTTGTTAACTGAATTGCTTGAGGACAAGCAATGAGCTAAGCTTGGGGGGAGTTGATACGTCCAAAACGTATCTACTTTCCTGAACACTTTTGCTGTTGTTTCTCCTCTAATTTGTGTGTTTTGGATACAACTAACACGAACTAACGCTGTTTTCAGCAAAATTGCCCTGGTGTCTTGTTTTTGTGCAGAAATCTGACTTTCAGGAAAAATCCCGGAAAATACCGCAAAGTTCCTATTTTACCAGAAGACACACGGAGCCACAGTACGAGACGGAGAGGGGCCAGAGGGGGCACACAACACCTGGTGGCGTGGGCCAGGCCAGGCCGTGCCAGGGGGTGGTGTGGTCGCCCCAGGCATCGCCTCAACCCCTCCTTCCACCTACATATACCCTCTGACCAAAAAATATCGGGGGTTCAGCGTTTTTCCCAGATAGAGTTTCGTTGTGCCACCACCACCAAAAACCGCGATTCGGAACGAGAAACTCCGTTCTGGCACCCTGCCAGGACGGGGATTTGGAGGAGATCATCACCATCATCATCACTGATGCCTCTCCATCAACCATCCATGATTCCCCCATCCATGTGTGAGTAATTCCCGCTATAGGCGAAGGGGATGGTAGGGATTGGATGAGATCATTCATGTAATTGCTATGAGATTGTTAGGGCATGGTGCCTAGTATCCATTGTTAGTGCTTATGATATTGTTGCAACTTGTTGTGCTTAATGCTTGTCACTTTGGGCCCGAGTGCCATGATCTCAGATCTGAACTTGTTATTGTTTTATGATGATAATTGTTGTTTGTGATCTTACCTGCAAGTTGTATACACATATTGTTGTCCGGAACCCGAGGCTCCAAAGTGGCAACAATTGGGATAACCGAAGGGGATGGCTGTGATGTGAGGATCACTTGTGTTCACTGAGTGTTAATGCTTTGCTCCGGTACTCTATTAAAAGGAGTACCTTAATTACCAGTAGTTTCCCTTGAGGCCCCGCTTCAAACGGGCTGGTAGGACAGAAGATGTCGTGCAAGTTTCTCATTGCAAGCACGTACGACTATATACGGAACACATGCCTATGGTTGTTTAGTACTAGGATGCTTTATCTATATTTATCTGCAATTGCCCATGTCTTGATTATTACATGAATTATCTTGTCCATGCAACGCCCGTTCATCCATCCCTATGCCTACAGTATTTAATCCTACTGTTTACTATTGATAGCGTTACTGTCTTTATTTTACTATTGCTGCTACTATTTTACTACTTCCACTACTATAAAACTGTTGCTACTGATAAACCGCTGCGAGCAAGTCTGTTTCCAGGCGTAGCTGAATTGACAACTCATCTGTCAACGCTTATAAATATTCTTTGGCTCCCCTTGTGTCGAATCAATAAATTTGGGTTTTACTTCCCTCGAAGACTGTTGCGATCCCCTATACTTGTGGGTCATCACATACTAAACAAGCTGAGAGCGGTTCCGAGTTCTTTGAAAAATTGGCACATACATGCTCTTTTATAAAATTTGGCACTCCTCCCCACTTTTCCTTTCACAACCATGGCTAACCGAATCCTTCGGGTGCCCACCAACTTTCACATACCATGGAGGAGTGACTTTTTCTTTTCTTTTTTTAGAGGTTACAATGGTCTGACCAGCTCTCTTGCAAAATTAATGACGAGAAGATGAAGCATGCAAGTCGAGGGGGTACTTAATTCAATTTGGAAGATAGCAAACCCGACCACTACGTCCTTATGAGCTAAAAACAGTGTCACGAAAAGAGAAGTATTTGAAGGTTTTTGAAAGGTAGCACATGAAAATTTACTTAGAATGGTTTGAAATACCATGCATAGGAATTTGTAGTGGACTCTTTGGAAAAACTTTGGTTTTTGGAGTTGGATGCATGAGAAGTATTCCCTCTCAGTACAGGTGAAGGCTAGCAAAAGCTGGGAGCGACCAACTAAGAGATCAATAACGGCCATAATCATGCATAGCGACAAAACATTATTAACCAAAGTATAAAGTGCTATCACAAGTCAAAAATCAAATGATCATAGAGGCTCGAGGTGACTAGTTTAAAGTCAAACATGGTGTGAGCATGCGCCAAGTCAACCCAAATAAAGCATCAAAGGAGAATACCACAAAAATATGCTTCTATAAGATAAAAACAACGCATGGTTCTTTCAAAGGCACATTAAGCACTCTCAGTTATTTGAGACAAGTCATGCTACAACAATAAAAACTAAGCATATAATCAAAATAATATCAAGCATGATATGATAAAGTCTAACCACAGTCTAAACAAGCTCCCTTTTTGCACCACTATAAGCATAGAACGATTTACTCTTTTCCAACACCAATCAACCTTTTTGAAACAACTCCCAAAGATGAAAACCAACAAAGACCAGAGGTCTAAACACACCTAGCTACAAAGAACTAACAAGTACTAAACAAAAATTAAGGTGAAAAATGAAAGCTAAACGTAGTACTAGAAAAAGAGAACACTCGTTGAACGATAAAAGTGAAAACTACAGTGTTCTAGGCAATGAAAACGGAGTGTGTCTCTCTACAAAACAAATATGGTGTGATCCAACCATTTATTATAGCAAACAAAACAAAAGAAAACTGAAAGCAAAAATAAAGACGCTCCAAGAACAACACATAGCATATGAAGCAATAAAAATATAGTGTCTTGAAAGATGACCTAATATTTTTATTGATGAAGAAGGGGGTGCCTTGGGCATCCCCAAGCTTTGACGCTTGTACTTCTTGGATATTTCTTGGGGTGACATGGGCATCCCCAAGCTTGAGCTTTTGTCCATACTTCATCGCATCTCATCATTCTGCTTTCCCTACACTTGAAAACTTCCTTCATACAAAACTTCACACAATTCTCATTAGCAACATTAGTTTATGCAAGATAGTAAATCCACTTTTGGTTCAGTTTCAACTCAAGTACAACACTTATTAACACATTATATACTGTAGCAACTTATCTCAAAAGTTCTGTGATCAAAAGAACTCAAAAAGAAAGAGATCAAGAGGCAAATGCAAATAGTGGCAGAAATCTATCAAAACAGAACAACTGGTAAAGATCATTTTTTTTCGAAAATCTTTTGTTGCTCAAATCAAAAAGTACAAAACAAATGAAAGTTAGATAATAACCTGGGGCATGTGCACAAAACATCGCAGATCAAAACGACGTACTGGGAATTTTCACAAATTTTTATAGCGACGCACAGAAATCTGTTTCAGGACAGCAACTTCCCCAATTCTTACATTCTTCCAATTAGAGGCTATTCTTGGCACAAAAACGAAATAAAAATGATAAGGAGAGGTCATTACAGTAGTAACAACTTCCAAGACTCAACAAAAAGAAAAAGTACTGAAAGAAAACATGGGTTATCTCCCAAGAGTGCTTTTCTTTAACGCCTTTGAGCTAGGCGCACTGATTTTAAAAGATGCTCACGTAAGCGCCATAAAAGAGCTTGAAGCAAAAGAGAGCATCAAAAAGAAAATATGATACACTTTTAAATCTAAACCACTTCCTATGAAAAATAATCTTGTAAAGAAACAAGTCATGAAAGCACAAAGCAACAAGCATAGGAAAGCAAAACAAGTGCAACTTCAAGATTTTCAACATAAAGAGGGGAAACTTAATATTGTTGAGATGCATAAAACCATGTTTCCCTCTCTCATAATAACTTTCAGTAGCATCATGAATAAAATTAACAATATAACTATCATATAAAACATTCTTATCATGAGCCACATGCATAAAAGAATTAATACTATCCACAAAAACATAGTCATTCTTATTAATTGTAGTGGGAGAAAATTCAACAAAATAGCTATCATTATTATTCTCATCACCATAGTCATCAAACATAGGAGGCATATTGTAATCATAACTAATTTTCTCCTCAATAGCATGTGGACTGAAAATATCATACTCATCATTGTAATCATCATATATTGGAGGCATAGTATCATCAAATTAAATTTTCTCCACCATGCTTGGGGGACTAAAAAGATCATCTTCATAAAAACTAGCTTCCCCAAGCTTAGGATTTTCCATAGCATTAGCAATAATGGTGTTCAAAGAATTCATACTATTAACATTGCTATTAGCACGCAAATAAAGTTCCAAGCAGTTTTCAAATGAACAAAACTATGTTTTCACCGCATTTACTTTTGTTTCTACCTTATTCATTTTTGTTTCTGCTATTTAGTTTCATATTATAATATCTTAGAGCTGCTGTAAGGTTGGGTTGGATTTGCTTTCTATCGCTCCACCGTTGTTTTCCCGAATTTTATTCTCTTATCATTTTTCTGAAAAATCCTCGAAAATAAAGTTTCTCGAAATATTCCAGAAAAATCTTTTTAAATTTTTATGTCAAAAATGGGGCAGAGAGGCACCTGGGATACCTCAGGGGGACCCACCACGCCACCTCACCACCAGGGGGCACGGCCCAAGCCTGGCCACGCCCACCTATGGTGAGGGGGGCCCCCTGGCCTCTCACTTATCTCTTCATCCCCACTTTCTTCTCTCTCCCGAAACATCTCAACACCCCAGCTCAAACCCGTGTTCTTGCTAGGAAAGTTGCAAGTAAGTTATCCTCCTGTGATCTAGCTTTTATTGCTGCTGCCTTGAGAGGTGATAGGACTTACAATTTGGGTGCTTTAATAGCTTTTTGTCTCGATGCTAACCATGAGAAAGGGGGATCTGTGTAGGTCTTATTGCTTCACGCTTATTAGCTTTGCATGGTGTAGTGCCTCATATTTTAGATCTGCAGTTCCCCGTAGAGAGACTTGATTTTAACTCTATGTTGCATCCTACGTTTGTTTCTCCTCATGCCTATTTGAATAGCTTGACGTTTGAGATAACCTTCTTCAAGAAATCTACCTGGAAGCTAGTGAAGGCTGATGGATCAGTCTTTTTTTCTGCACCTCTTTTGTTTAACCTTGATCATAGAAATGGATGGTCACTTACGGAGGATGAGCTCGACGCGTATCTAGAGGAGCACCCTCCACCCGTGCATGATGGAGAGGCGATCGAGGAGTCGGTCCAGCCCTCTAACATTGCGGAATTTCCATACCAGTAGCCTTATTATGATTATACACCATCTGCTTCATCTTCACAAGGGCTAGGCTATGACTATGCCAATGATGACCCGCCAGCATGGGGCATGTACCGGAGACGAGATTGATCTCCACTTAGGCCAAAAGCCTAAGCTTGGGGGGAGGTACGCCGACGATTCACTCATCTACATATCATATTTTGTCGGTACTTTGTATATCCATGTTTTGCTTTCTTTTCTCTATTGTTCTTATTCTTTTTTCTACTTTCCAAAACACAAAAAGACCAGAAATATTTCCGTTGTTTCTCTTTGTTCGCCTTTTTAGTTTTTTTTAGCTTTGGTTTGCTTTACTTGCTATTTTCGGTTTGATATTCAAAAATCCAAAAATATTTTGCTTTGTTTGTTATTTCCTTCTGTTCTTGTTTCAAAAATCGAAAATCCAAAAATATTTGTTGTTCTTCTTCGGTTTTGTAAAGTTTGTTGCAGAGTTCAGTCTTCTGTGACTCCATTGGAGCTTGGTATTCACTTCATATTATTCAAGCCACACAAGTGAAAGGCAATAATGATGACATATGACAATCCGAGATGTGGTAAGAGGCTGGTATGAACTCTATTTGTTTTCATTTTTGTACATATACTCATCTATGTGGACATGCTTAATCGGTTCATGTAAGGTATATGTTATCTAATGGATGCTTTGTAGATCTTGCTCTCATATGATTAGTTCCAATTTACTAATAGTTTGTAGCATGTCATGTAGACGCTTGCTTGCATTGTTTTATTCATAATATGGTATGATATTGTGGTATCCTCCTCTGAAAGTTTCATTTGAATCGACTTGGCACATGCTCAAGCATGCACATGACTGAACAAAAAGTTAATTAAGCCTCTATGATTTACTTTGCCTCAGAGTTCCTGGATCATTTTTATGCCTATATTAATTTTGTTTTGTCAAAAGCATAATTATGACAGATATTGCTCTCTCGATTGTCGGTTCCCAGAATTTTTGCTAGCCTTCACTTGTACTGAGAGGGAATACTTCTCATGCATCGAACTCCTAAAAACCAAGTAATCCCAAAAGAGTCCACTATAAATTCCTATGCATGGTATTTGCAAGCCATTCCAAGTAAATTTTCATGTGCTACCTTTCAAAACTTTCAACTACTTCTCATTTTGTGCCACTATTTTTAGCTCATAGGGACGTAGTGGTCGGAATTGCTATCTTCCATATTAAATTAAGTACCCCTCGACTAGGCAGCTTTATCTGCTCGTCATTAATTTTGCAAGGGAGCTGGTCAGACCATTGTAATCTAGATCTTAAAAAAGGCACTCCTCCATGGTATGTGAAAGTTGGTGGGCACCCGATGGAATCGGTTAGCCATGGTTTGAGAAAGGAAAAAATGTGGGGAGGAGTGCCAAAGCTTTATAAAAGACCACCAATGTGCCAAATTTTCAAAGAATTCAGAACCGCTCTCACTTGTTTATTATGGAAGATAGCAAGTCCCCATTGCCAGTCGTTGACATGAAACAATCACCTCTCAAAATAAAAAATTTATCTCTGTTTTACAAATGAAAAGCTCTAGCACATGTTAAATCACTACTTCCCTCTGCGAAGGGCCTTTCTTTTACTTTTATGTTGAGTCTTCATATTCTAACTTTAAGCACCTTCTTGAGAGCATAGCTGTTATTCTTAGTGTAATGTGCTTGTCCCAGAACACGGTTAATTATGGTATAACTTTGATGCTTGTATCTTTGATATTTTTACTTCTAGTCTTCCCTTGAACTTCAGAGGTGCCTCAGCATTTATGTTTTGCTCCACAAATAAAGGCAAGCGGGATACCACTCTTCCATATCATTTATGAACGCTACAATCTTGTAGCTTCTTATGTTCATGTTACTTGTTATTAGTGCATTGGCACTCTTTCATAGCTTGCTTGACTATGAGGTAACATTAGTTGCATATTTTTTATTATGAATTGCCTGAGTACTTGATCATATAGTTAGAATATGTATATCTTATGAAGCAAATGTGTTCGTGAAAGTTTCTTTTATCGCTCTCAGTTGTTAACTGAATTGCTTGAGGACAAGCAAATAGCTAAGCTTGGGGGGAGTTGATACGTCCAAAACGTATCTACTTTCCCGAACACTTTTGCTATTGTTTCTCCTCTAATTTGTGTGTTTTGAATACAACTAATACGGACTAACGCTGTTTTTAGCAGAATTGCCCTAGTGTCTTGTTTTTGTGCAGAAATCCGACTTTTAGGAAAAATCCTGAAAAATATTGCAAAAATCCTATTTTACCAGAAGATCCACGAAGCCAGAAGAGGAGACAAAGAGAGGATGGGAGCTGGGATCACCACCAGGGGGTGCGGCCCAGGCCTGGCCGCGCCCACCTGTGGTGAGGCCAGCTCGGCCATCGCCTCGACCCCTCCTTCCGCCTACATATACCCTCTGACCTGAAAGGAGCGGGGGTTCGTTGTTTTTCCCAGATAGACTTCCGCTGCGCCGCCATCATCAGAAACCGCAATTCGGAACTAGAAACTCCGTTCTGGCACCCTGCCGGGACGGGGATTTGGAGGAGATCTTCATCACCATCATCACTGACGTCTCTCCATCAACCATCCAGGACTCCCCCATCCATGTGTGAGTAATTCCCGCTGTAGGCGAAGGGGATGGTAGGGATTGGATGAGATCACTCATGTAATTTGCTATGAGATTGTTAGGGCATAGTGCATAGTATCTATTATTAGTGCTTATGACATTGTTGCAACTTGTTGTGCTTAATGCTTGTCACTTTGGGCCCGAGTGCCATGATCTCAGATCTGAACTTGTTATTATTTTATGATGATACTTGTTGTTTATGATCTTACCTACAAGTTGTATACACATATCATTGTCCAGAACCCGAGGCCCCAAAGTGACAGAAATTGGGATAACCGGAGGGGATGGCTGTGATGTGAGGATCACATGTGTTCACCAAGTGTTAATGCTTTGCTCCGGTACTTTATTAAAGGGATTTCTATTTTCGTGCCCTCGGGTCGTTAGTTGTACTCAGTTTTCCCCAGCTCGTTAGTTTTTCCTCAGTTTTCCCCAAGCCGTTGTCTGAAACCCTCAGAAGGAGCTCGGACGGGAGGATTCCCGTTTAGTTGACCGTTTCCGTGCTGACGTGTGGGGCCACGTCGTGTGGGGCCGCATCGCGTGGGGCTGGTAGAAAGGGACCGCGTGGGACAGGATGAGACCGCGTTTGGTTGTATGTGAGAGCTCGGTTCTGTCTCTCTTGGGCCAAATTGGCATTGCCTTTTCAGAGCGCCTTTTCAGAGCGCCTTTTTCCCCTCTCTCTCTGTAACAGTTCTCTCTCTTTTCACCAAATTAGTATCAAATCTAGAGAAGCTTCTATTTCCGTCTTTCTTCAATGATTGTTGCCTTTTGGCCCTCGTTTGTTGCCCAATATGGTAACAAATCTAGAAGCTAGTATAGGATAAATTCACAGCAGCATAATAAATCTAGAAAACTAAGTATAATACATAAACTGCATACAACAGCCAAAAGCAGCCAATAACGATATTAATGTTCACGACAAACTAAGCTGAAAATAATACAAGACGCAATGTATGCCCAACATGAAGATTAGGATACCCCAGGATGAATGAATCTGTTCTTCATTCATCATATATATCTTCATCGCTCCCTATTCTGGTCTGAAAGAAATATTCATTGAACTCCTTCCGTCTGCAGTGTGCAGCCAATACATCCTCCAAACGGTATGGCCTTTATTCATCTTTCAGACCGTACCTTCCTAATCTATCCACACGTAGTGGCCACTCATCCCAGGCGTTCATATCATCAAAGTACTCTCTGATATAACCCAAATCCGTGTAGTAGATGCAGCCAGGTCGAAGTGTCGGGTGCACTCTGGTGTCGACAGAGATACACCAGACATGATGGACGAAGAAGGCACGACTGCCAATGTTATTGACGGCATGGAGAGAGCGGCTCTCAGTGTCTACATGGTACACCAATGTTTGACCTTCATCCAAACGACCGCCCAACAACACAAGCAGCAGATCACCATCCGACTTCACAAGGTAGAACTTGTCATTTCCAAGTTCTGGAAATGAAAAAAGTGTCTCCATGTTGACATGGCTCGCGCCCTGCTCCAACTGGACATTGTTGGTGCACACTAATGTTCCGAACTCCAAATTGTGGTAATGACAAGGTAGAGCTAGTGCATAGAATTCACCATTGAACGTGGTAATGCAACGCATAGAATGGTGCTCGATCGTAAATGTTCCTTCTCCCCAATCTTCATCTATACCCTTAGTTGGATTGCTCTCATCGACCCAAGCAATTTCCGCCGGGTATTATGTGGAAACGAAGAGCATAGTCGGGGACTTCATTACAGTGACTGACTCCAGAATAAAAGATGGCATCTGCGCCTCAAATATAGTGTTCGATGTCTTTGTGAGTGGGTTCAGAAGCCGTATCTTGTGCGGCTGGTTCTTCTAGGCAAGCACGATGACGCCACGGCAAAAGCTGACAAAGTAGTATCTAAAATATATTGATGAAGATAACATTCAGCACTAAGATGTTTACGATTGAAAATAAAAGGATTAACTCTATAGATATGGAGGAATTTGAACCTTGCATGAACTTCTGTTAGATCGATGGTGACGTAGCGGGATGTGCGGAGGTGGAGGAAGGAGAACTCAGCGGCGCGTGGCAGGGCGTGCTCTACCATGATCCATTCATGCAGGTGCACGTCGGGCTCAGGTAAATCTGAGCGCCAATTAGTACAAACTTGCCTCAAAGCAGAGTAGGTGTCCACGTACTCCTCGTTCGCCAGTAAGCAGGCGCCAATCTTGTGAAGTGGTCCGTCAGCCCTGAGAGAGGCCCAGTTCATGGAGGCGCCGCGCCTGGATGCGCCGCCCTCGGAGAAGACGGGCTCGGCGGCGACGGGCTCGGATGCGACGGGCTCGGCGGCGACGGGCTCGGATGCGACGGCTCGGCGACGGCTCGGATGCGGCTCGAGGCGACGGGCTCGGGGGCGACGGCCGCCGGCGCATTCTTCTTCTCCATCGCCGGCAGGGGAGCGCGCGTAGGGCGGCTGGGCTTTTTTGGAGAAGGTGATGGGACGTGAGAGGTGTGGTTGCGTGCGTGAGTTATAATGAGACTGTGTGCAGAGGGAGGGAGAGAGGGGCTCTGTACTGGCAAAGTGACGGTTTGTCTCAGCAGTTGATGTTTGGTCTCAACACGCGCGCCGCGCGGCTAACCGCTGCTCACCGCGACACGCGTCCGTGGGACTGCACGTCAGCACCGTTACGTGTACTCAGTTCTACCCTCGAGTCTTACACTGGAAAAATATCTGTACTCAGTTTTCCCCTCGAGTACTAATACTGGCTAGTGCAATATACTCAGTTTTACCACAAATGGGATTAAGCTATCTAATTGAGTCATTTCATGCGCAAAAAAATTTAAAAAAAATAAAATCATTGTGCCTCCTACTCATGGAGTCTTGTTACGCGACCTGCCATGTAGACAATCATATATAAATCAAGTTTTAACACAAATGGCCACTTCTCAAATCACTAGTAGCTATGAAGGTTCATGGCTTTCCACTCAAACCCCTTCTCAAAACATCTATACCCAAAACATAGTTTGTCTGAATGAGGCCATAATTTTTACACTCATGTATATTTGAATTGCTAATACTTTGAGGTAGGCCAACCTGGGTTTCATTGTACAAAACATGTGTTTTTCTTTTTCTAAATCTCTTATTTGAATTCCTTAGCCTGTTTACTATTTACTTGCCCTTGTATCCTTGATACTACTCAGTTTTACCCTCTCCCTTCTCACAGAAGCCCAAACTTGGCCTGATTGGTCGAGCTGTTGTCACACGGATCGTGCCCACCTACCGTCGATCCTATGATCTAACGGGCAGGATCGTGCCACCCTCTCAGTATCTGTCGGTGGCAAACTACTACCCCTCTATGTATGCTAAATAATAAGTTGGCCACCGGATTCAACAAGTTTGGTAATCACGAATTTCCACTTCTTGCAGGCATTACTTTTCACGGTAAAATGATAAACTATCACGAATTTCCATTTAGGCATTACTTTTCACGGTAAAATAATAAACTATCACGAATTTCCATTTAGGCATTACTTTTCACGGTAAAATAATAAACTATCACGAATTTCCATTTAGGCATTACTTTTCACGGTAAAATAATAAACTATCACGAATTTCCTTTAGGGTATGTTTGGATGTAGGAATTTTTGCTCGGAAATGAATTGGACTGAAAATTCCAAATCTAAGATGGAAAGGAAATGACCTCCATTTCCAATTTCGTTGTTTGGATGTGCATGGAAATTCTTGTTGGAATCAAAGAATAGCATGTAATTCCAAATCATGTTTGGATGTACAAAACATGGAATTGAATTTTGATCAAGGGTTAGGGTTTTTCTCACTTTATGTTTCCAAAAAAATTATTTTTTATTTAAATTTTATTAAACTTTGATTTTGTACTGTTTTCGAATTTCTTGATTTTTTTGGATGTTTTTTATTTTATAATTTTTTGTTTTCTATTTTATAATTTTCAAAATTTTATTTTACAATTTTTTTGGTTTTTTATTTTGTATTTTTATTAGAACTTTTTTTTACGTTTCCTATTATTTAAGTTTTCTATTTTAAAAGTTTTTTAATTTTTATTTTTTTTGAATTTTTCACATTTTTATTTTATTAAAGTTTTTAAAGTTTTTGAATTTTTTATTTTTTTAAATTTTTACAATTCCGGCCAATTCGGAGCGGGGCAGCTCGGAAATATGCAAAGCCGAAATAACACATGGTGGATTTGGCTCGGAAGTTTGGCCAGTTTCCACACTCGAATTCCATGGCCATCCAAACAGCGGAATTCAGGCCTCTAAATTCCAAATGGGCAATTCCAAGCCCCAATTCATACATCCAAACAGACACTTAGGCATTACTTTTCACGGTGAAATGATAAACTATCACAAATTTCCTTTAGGCATTACTTTTCACGGTAAAATAATAAACTATCACGAATTTCCATTTCTTTTAGGCATTACTTTTTTGTTGAGATATAAACACCCACAATGGTCATCTCCTCCTTAATTTATTGTGTAAACCCCACAACGGTCATCTCTCCCTTATAAACCCCCACAACGGCCATCCCTCATGTCAATAGGTTCTGCCTCTCTCTTCTTCGTTCACATACACTTGATCCATTGTCATGGCTTCCACGCCTCGGACGCCAACCGGAAGGGGAAGGGGAAGGGGAAGGGGAAGGGGTGGCCTGGGTGGTGGATCATCATCATTGCCACCACCACCGTCAACACTGCCATTGATCATAGAGGAGTTCTTAATCGTCATCTATGAAGACCCTTTGGCCAAGAAGGTACGTAAGCGTTCCCACATATATGATGCATGTGATTAATTATGTGCATGTTCTAAAAAGCCTTTAATTTCAAACGATCGGCGCTCGATCTCTTTGCAGGCACTCCCACAAAAGTTTGCAGACTATCTTGACGGCCAGGAGCCCGCAAAGGTGTATCTGCGAGCAGCTGACTGCGGTCCTCGTCTCTGGACCGTGGAGGTCCTATTTGACGGACAAGGCCGGATGTACCTCGACAAGGGCTGGGAGAATTTCGCCATCGCGCACGGTGTGGATTTCGGCTACATCCTACACTTCAAATATGAAGGCGATGATGTGCTCACAGTTAAGGTGTTCGACGTAACATTGTGCAGGAAGTACTACTACACGGACGACGAAGATACTGACGATGAAAGCAACAATAACGTGAAGCCATGCATCCATCCCCTTTAGATAAGGGGATTATGACCAAGAATATATATGTAGCTTCATATGCATCGATTTAGAGATCTAGCTATTTTCTATATATTATGCATGTAAAAATAATAGGGAATCGCAATTTCCACCATGATTCGAGCACCACAGCCTCCAAACGATGCCGATGCCGATATCGGCATGGTCAGAACGGCTATGCATGCTCGCCGCCACTGCTAGGTCACCGTCGGGATGCACCCTTAATCCCGTCCCCTCATTCGATCACTGACACACCAGAGATACCGCCGAGGCCAATGACGAACGTACATGCTGATGCCAATGCCGAATATGCACGCCGCTATGGGCACGGCCATGCCGCCCCGCTATGCTGGACGCCACAGACCACCGCGAGGTCTTTCCCTTCGCCACCACACTCTCCTAGCACCCATCTATACACGCCAGAAAGGAGAGACACTAGTTTTCTCTACATTACTCGCGTTCGTGTCCGACACCGTCAGTCAAAGTGTTGAGGTCGTCGTCGATGTCCTCGACCATTTCTTCTCTTCTTTGCATGGTTAAACGCGTCTAGTTCATATCTATCTAATGCGTCTAGTCTCGCCTCATGCAGTTCTTTGTGGACGTCGATCTCATCTCGGCACCCCGCAGGCCACCTCCTCCGTGCCATCGCTATAGAGCTCCGTTTAAAAATCTAATCCTACCCGTGTATTGCCCCTTGTATCAGCGTCATGGCCCCACTTGTCATTCGATATACCGAAGCCCCACTCGTCCACGTTTTGGTCAGGGATACGGCGATGCTTACGGTCAAACAAAGATGGATGCTCTGACGTGTCTTTGCGGGCTCTACGTGGCCCCACTAGTCAGTAGTTAACGGTCAAAGGTGTTCAACCGTCGGGCAACCGACTGTTCCAGCACTTGTGACGGTTTCAGACAAGGGCTTGGACAAAACTGAGGAAAAACTAAGGAGCTGGGGAAAACTGAGTACAACTAAGGACCCGAGGGCACGAAAATAGAAATCCCTTTATTAAAAGGAGTATCTTAATTACCAGTAGTTTCCCTTGAGGCCCTGCTGCAACAGGCTGGTAGGACAGAAGATGTCGTGCAAGTTTCTCATTGCGAGTATGTACGACTATATACGGAACACATGCCTATGGTTGTTTAGTACTATGATGCTTTATCATTATTTATCTGCAAATGTCCATGTCTCACTGATTTCATAAATTATCTTATCTATGCAACGCCCGTACATCTATCCCTATGCCTACAGTCTTTAATCCTACTATTTACTATTGCTACTATTACTGCTTTTATTTTACTATTGTTGTTACTGTTTTGCTAATATCACCACTATAAAACTGTTTCTACTTATAAACCTCTACGAGCAAGTCTGTTTCCAGGTGCAGCTGAATTGACAACTCATCTGTTAAGGCTTATAAGTATTCTTTGGCTCCCCTTGTGTCGAATCAGTAAATTTGGGTTTTACTTCCCTCGAAGACTGTTGCGATCTCCTATACTTGTGGGTCATCAATGTGTAAGGGCAGAGCACCATCGCGGTGGCTGATTTGCACGGACGGCAGTCGGGGCAGCAGGCGATGGCGCGTGCGTGCGTGTGGTGGGGAGACCGAGAGGGAGAGTGACGAGAGGGGTGGATAGGGTTAGCATGGGCAAACTTACCAGTGGGGTAGACAAAATTTATACACCACGCACAAGTTTGGTCGGTCCAAAAGCATCCGTGACCAAACACATCTATGGGGTACAGATATGATGTACGCCACGGCTATGGACGTAGCCATGGCATACAACATATTCTGTACGCCATGGGGTGTGATTGGACCGATTCGTCCACACCATGCCTCCACATGTAGGTGGCGTGCATTATTTCTATACGTCGTACAATAATGTTGTATGCCTCCGCTATGTAGTCACGGCTTACAGAAATTTCTGTACGCCACGAAAGACAATTCCTCCTATAGCCATTTCCCTAGTAATGCCAGATTAGACGCGCTCTGGTGGGACTCCCATTCCTGATCCCAGGTGGTCCTATGTGAACGGCGAGTACGTGGTCAGGCGCAGCGTCACAAAGGTCAATGGAGGCCTGCTGGTGGGGTGGCAGCATACTGGTGGAGAAGGACAGTTGGAGACGCTGGAGCGGCATTGCTACGGAGGGGCACGACGCACCGCGCTGGCTTGACCACGGGAGGGAGATTGCAGATCATGCACCATGCATGTTAAGGAATTGTTACAGGTAGGGAGAGGGCGAGGGGAGTCGATGGTTTCCTTTTCTGCCTTATGTGATTTTAGGGCTGTGGAGGAGGGATAGGAAGTTCCTCTCTCGGTGGAGTACGGTCAGTCAATATAAATTACTAAGTGCACATGGGACAAGGATTGGATTAATAATAGTTGTTAGATTATGATTAGTTGGCCTAATCATACGGTGGTATCAGATATGTGTATAGAAGAATTCAAGTTTGCTCTTTTACTAGTACTAGCTGTGCGTTGCTATGGCTTATTAGAAAAATTACATGTCGTAATATAATGCATACAAATATTTAGTAAAAATTCGTATGAAACGCGACAATCTAGTTTTTCATCCCTTAATCGCCTTTACCTCGACAGACCACCTTTTCTCTAGTGTCTCAACCTAATGGATCCCTCGTTCCACTGCACCGAAGAGCCATCCCATCGACATTTCTCTATAACATTTGTAAAATGCTTTAACCTAATCCTGATTTGTCTGTAACTATAACATTTACCGACAGTGAGACAATTGAGAACACAATATGCTTTAATGGCAACATAAATTCAGTGAATATTAGTACGCACCGTTGATGATAGATTGGCTATTGCTGCACTTGGAGGACGGTGGTGGGAGCTTAATGTAATTAGATTTCAGACCCGGATTGGGCTCATGTATAAGTCACCAGAACAAGAGAAGAGGATCCTGCCTCATTTGTGTAAATTGGATTCTTAGATAATTCAATTTCACAAACCGATTCTATAATAGCTAGTTTAGATTCAACGCACCTGTGCTGTCTTTGTAGTCTGGGACAGTGCATTGCCACCAGCCCACCAGCCCATAGTGTGGGTTTCATCGCCCCTGGAGGAGCACGGTCGTATCACTCGAGCCCGCGGAGGAGCATGGTCGTATCAGAAACACATCAGTTAGAAATAAAAAAGAAGCATGCACATCAAGTAGATACACTGAGAACGTATTGTGTGCTCCACCTTGTTGAGTACTCCTGCTGCACCAAACGTTTTTACAACCACTGGATGGGTAAGCAAGGGACATGATGTCACCGGGTGTGATTCACAGCCAGATCCGTTGGCACATTTGCAGAAATGCACGGCTCAATACTGGAATTCAAGCATAAAGTACATCTTCCCCAAATTCGTTCCTAGTTCTATTCATGACCACATCAGAGGTCGTCCTCCCCTCTTCCTCACTTGCCCAGATACGGTGAACCACACCAGCCTCGCCATTAACAAGGTTAGCTCCACCTTCTCCAACGTTGCAATCCCATCAGGAAGACGAGCCCTGCTGCTTTCTTCTAGGATCGATCCTAGGTTGAATCCTTGCAGATAAAAAATGTTTGGGGTGAGCATGTCCAATTTTGATCTTGGTTGAGAACCTCGATCTCGTTTCTCTGTATGCAAGTGCTCCGCTGATATTGAGATGCCTATTTATGAAGCTTGACTGAAAAAAATGGCTCATTCTTTGAAGCGAGTAGTTCATTAGTTCAGTAATTTGTCAGCCTTCTAATCTAATCGTGGTTGACTGAACGGAGAGGAGCTCTTGTTCCTGCCATCTCTGTTCCAAAATTGGGGGCATGACTGTTGAAAATATAAGCAATTTACCATAAGATTTAATCTGAAATAAATAGTAATATAGCATGATTATAATTGCATGAATTAACCTAATCATGCATACTAGCAGAATAGACAAACAAATCATATCTAACAGAGATAAACAGATCACATCTACTCCAAACACTAGTATAGGAAACTGTAACAGAAACTGAAATAGGTAGGAGCAGATTGCATACGGTGTTGTAAGAGGGTTCGCGTTCAGATTCACGTTGGCGTTCGCGTTGGCACCAGCGTCATCGGCCACGTCGTCGATGTAGAGGGCGCTGATGTCCGGGAAGAAGTCCTCGTCGGGGAAGGAGTCGTCGATCGATGTGATGCCGTCAGTAGTCGCGCAGAAGCGCTCCCCAAAAACCTGATCGTCCCTCACCCGTACAGGTTCACAAAAGGCGGGGTTTCGGAGGCCTACTATCCCGTCGTCCGGTGCACGCCAGAAGAGGGGATGGAGAAGGTGTAGCGGCGGCGCAAAGCCCTGGAGGCGAGAGATGGGATGTGATACGGCGTAGTTAGGGTTTACGCCTAAGCCTGCTTATATAGCGTCGGTCGGGTAAGACGTGGGGCGCAGCCCACGTCCGAGTTAGTAACAGCCCACGATCCGGAAAAACCGGAAACGGCTGATAGAGAAATAACTCGCGCAGTAATTTTCCCGAATAGCAAAAAGATAAGTAAGCTCGGCACCGAGGCACAATTCCGCAAACCGTGGCGTGCGCGCGTTGTGGTGAGGTGAGGCGGGCGGCGGAGGAGGAGGAGGAGCGCGCGTATAAGCCACTCATGTTCTCTCACTTTAGAAGGTAGTAGAACACTCCACTATATATGTTGGTGCAACTCCCTCCAAACTAGCAAGGTGGAACTAAACTTTGGTGCCATCCCTTGCTAGGCATGAATGGGCCAAGAGAATTTCAGAATTTGTATTGGGCCATGGGCTAAAGCCCACAACCAAATTGCAACAATCCCCCATAAAGTCTCATTGGCACATCTCATCACATCACATCACATCAAATAATTCCAGAACATTGTTTATATACCGGTGCGAGATGGAGACTGTTAAGTTGAACTTCCACTCAGAACTTTATGCTACACTAGATTGCAACTTGAATAGTGGACTATGCATTGAACTACAAGTTTGGTGCGCACTAGTTTCACACAAAGTCTCGACCGATACTAGGCTGCCGCAAGGCTTCCCCGCGGTTTGGAGCTTATGCGTCATACTCCATGGTCTTTCATGAGTTTATTAGAGAGCACCCAACTCCCATAGACTGCGACGTTTGACAGTCAGACTCATATAGGTGTGTTCTTCAAAAGATGTTCTGCAGGACAACATCTTTGCTATAAACAAGCCACTTAGAACACATTAAGATAAATATCAACCTGCCATGCAGAATTGGAGAGTATTGCATCTATATGGAGTGGTAGTATAATGTAAGGATACTCTCCTCCCAGCTGACCAACAGCTTGTCTCCCAACTCTAATTCACGGGATCTCCGATCACATAGAGTGGGTTACCACTGTGGGCAACTCAAAGTGTGGGTCTCAAACCCATCTCCCTCGATGCATTATCTATCACATTGCGTGATAGACCCTTTGTGAAGGGACCTGCCAGATTTTTAGTTGTTTGGATATAATCCAACGCAATAACTCTGGAGTTTCTCATTTCCAGACAGATTCCAATCTCCTCTTCACATGTCTTGATGACTTCATATTGTCCTTAGAACTATTTACTTTGATGATTACAGTTTGATTATCACAGTTCATAGGAATTGCGGGTATGGGTTTTGTAGTGATCTCATCCTTTAAAGATGACGATCCCTATGCTTTTCAGTGCTAGTCCCTGGATCAAACGCTAGCACACACAGTTTAAGATATAATATCAAGAAACAAGAGTCATTTTATTACATCGCATGATCCAACAATTACATAAAGGAACTTTACAATACTCATAGCATAAAGCTATCAGGGTTTACAACAAAATCAAAAATAGCATGGAGTCCTTCTTCTTCATGTGCCACAGGCGAACATGCTGCGGATAGACTCATAACCCTGTCGTACCTTTCTTATCGTCAAAACCTGCAACATGAAACGTTGCAGCCACAAAGGGTCAATACACTTGAATTGTATTGACAAGATGTCACTTTTTGGTGGACACAAAAGGAGCCTAACACTTACATGATTATTTGGCTAAGTGGATCTTCAGGCTAAACTTGCAGAAAAGCAATTGTTTATCCTACTTTTCAAAAGATCTCATTTTTCTTTTAAAGCACTATTGGACACACTGGAATCCACCAGGTGCTCCTAGTTAATTATGCACACACAGGAATCCACCAGGTGTACATAATTATGATCACACAACAATCCCTTGTTAACCCTTCAAGTTTTAATTTTTAAGAAGTTGGGATGAGGAGATCCTTGAACAGCTTCAAAATCATGTCGCTTAAAATTGTCCGTAACTGAGGACACGGCTAAGTACTTAGTTTTTAACACTCTGCAGAGGTTGTGCACTTTTTCCACAAGACTCAGTCAACCCCTTTTGCCATGATGCTCATTTTGCTCAAATGGCCAAGTGAAGACTAAGACGAGACTTTTCAGAAGCAATCCCTCAGACCAACCCGGACGCGCTCCATCCTACAAATCACTACCACCCTCTGTCCGTCTGGCTGAGTTCTCGCAACTTAATTGGTCAAGACAGAGCCCATATGACTTGTGGTTGCACTGGAAGCTTCATGACTTGAACGTCTCCAATCTCTTTGTTCCTGGGTGGCCGTCCTCAAGTGAGATACACACGACCGCCATAGAGATGGCTCCGGTGTAACCACTCAACATAAATCCATCTTACCAATTTCCACCCAGGTGTTCATTAGCTTAGTTGTTTTCTTAGTTTTTGCAAAACATAGTTTTCATACTTAATAAAAGAACATGTGGAATCCCAACCACGAATTCTATAGCACAACTTAGCAATCTACACTTATGGTGTTTCTTCTAACAGGTAAATCAGGGATGTCCAAAATAGGAGATAGCAAGCATAACAATCTACACATGCATATTATTAAAAGAAGAGAAACACTACATGCATAGTAAAACATTGGGAATTTTATGAACAAGAGTGACACTTGCCTTAGAATTTTCTAAAGATCGTACTTCTCTTAGTCAACACACGTAGCTCTCCGTACAACTATAAGGTAGAAAAGAACACAACATAAACACACCATTCAAAGCAACATAATCAAACAAGACAACAAAAGTGTTTATTTGTTTTAGCTTAGTCTTCAATTGTCTTAGTGATAAATGGACAAAAGATTGTGATATGAAGTTGACTAGATATGGATGGAGGGAAAGGCTAAGTCAAAGACTTCTAAAGATTGATGGGGGTTTTCTAAATTGTTAAGAAGTGTCAAACACTTAGCAAAATAGCGTAAGGAGATTCTTAGGCTTGGTTTGAGAAGTTGGATGGATAAATTCTAAGTGGTGAGGTTTGTCACTTTCATCCTCTTGACTTGGGTTCTCTTCTCTTGATCTTCTTATTTTTCCTTCATCTCCTTGTCTTCTCTTCATCTTCTTGTTTTGCCTTCAACTCCTTGTCTTCTCTTCATCTTCTTCTCCATGGTCTTGATATGGGAAAACTTATATGCCATAGTGTAGGATGGGGTAGTCAAACACTTAGAAGAATTTGGATGTGATGGAGTTGATAGTTTTGCACTTGGGCAAGGATAGAGAGTAGATTTTTCACTAAGTCATGGTAGAGTGGAAAGGTCACTTAGGACTTAGGATATTTCACACCACTTGGTAGAGTGGGACAATAGTCAAATAGCACAAAGTGCATGATAGGAATTGGGACTTGATATTTTCAAGGTGCTCAGAAATACAACTATTGCTTGTATTAGGATGAACTAGTGGAGTTGACTTTTGAATAAGTGTAAAAAGTGTATGAAGTATTCTGGTGGGTTTTAATTATCAATGTAGGCAATTTTATAAAAAGGAATTATGCCTAAAATATTTATAGAATTAAATCTAGAGAGAAAATACTCAAATTCTCATTTGAATTTGAATACTTGATAAAATTGGTCCAAATAATTTGTGCAGTGGTTCTACTGGATATAGGATAACAATATGATCCATTTGCAAAAAGAATCATCTGAAAAGAATTTATAGAATTTGAACTATATCAAAAACACTCAAACTCACATATATAATTTTGAATGTTCTCAACTAGTTCAAAAGACAAATTTTATTACTGAATAGTTTTCTACACAATTTTAGGAATTCAGGGACATATTATTTGCAATTTTTGGAACTACAGAACAGAAGATATGATTTTTCAAAGTTTGCACATATTTCTGTCAATTTCTAATTTGATTTTCTATTTTACCCCGAGAGTTGGCCACGTGGTGCTATATGACTGGTTGATACCAATTCGGATGGATCAGTGATTTGGGCCATAGGATTTTACACAGATCAGATGCTCCAGATTGTCCGATACCCCTTCGATTAGTGATCTGTTATATGCCATCGGATCTAGATCTAACGGCCAGAAGAGAAAGGAGGGGAGGGCTCACCGCGAGGTGTCGATGGCGAGACTCCGGTGGCTCTAGAGATCAACGACGAAGTGGTTCCGGCGGTTTTCGAGACTAGTGGGAGTGACGACGGTGTTCAGGTGGAAACGGCGAAGATGATGGTGTGCAGTACATGATATTGCGCTTCCTGTAATAGCAAGGAGATGCGGCTGGAGTTAGTTGATGCAGCGGTGTTGTCCTGGGCACGGATAAAAGCGATGCCAGGAGAGGTTTTTAGGACCCAATGTTCTTACTAGGGGACGTAGGACCTCGAGGAGATTTCGGTGGTGAGGTCTTCGGGTCCGAGGTGATCTAGACACTGTGCGATTGCTCGCCAGAGTTTTGCCCGCGGACGGTGAGATCCAGTAGAGGACAAACTCGTTGTTCTGGAGCGCAAGCAGATAAAGGGTCATGTCAGGGAGATGCGTAGAGGTTCAGGAGAGGGAATGGTGCAAACATGTAAGCTCGGGGCGGTCGGAGCTTACCAAAATCGCCGATGGACAGCGTCGGCGTCTGTGGAGCGGCGAGCTCCTTTGCGAGCAGCCTGGCGGCCGAGAGAGGGGGAAAAAGGTTGCAGGCGAGAGAGGAGATCGGGGCGCCCTTTATAGGCATGGAGAGCGGGCGTATTTGGCAGGAGGTTGATGGAATTGAAGAGGGGGTGGCGCCAATGCGCACGGCCATCACGCGCAGGGATTTCGCTGGAGGAAGAAGAAGGTGACCTGGCCCGATAGGTCGGGCTTGCACATCAGCGACAGAAATGAGAGGTTTGATACGTCTCAAACGTATCTATAATTTTTTATGCTCCATGCTTGTTCTTACACCATTTGCTTAGTGTTTTGTTACACTTCGTGGCATTTTTATGCATTTTCTGGAACTAACCTATTAACAAGATGCCATAGTGCCTGCTCCCTGTTTTCTGCTATTTTTGTGTTTCAGAAAAGTTACACAGGAAATATTCTCGGAATTGGACGAAACAAAAGCTGAACCTCCTAATATTTACCAAATCTTCTAGAAGACCGAAGAGGAGACGGAGGGGGGCCACGGGCCAGCCACACCATAGGGCGGCGTGGCCAGCCCCTAGCCCGCGCCCCCTATGGGTGAGGCCGCCCTGGTCCACTCCTGACGCCACCCCTTCGCCTATAAAGACCCCTCAACGGGAAAAACCTAAACACCCGATCAATTTTCCAGAAACATATTGTGATTCGCCGCCGTCATCGACCCGAGATCGGGAGGGTCCAGAAGCTCTTCCCGGCATCCTGCCGGAGAGGGGAATCACCATCGAAGGTCTTCTTCATCGCCAAGGTTGCCTCCGGCGCGATGAGTGAGTAGTCTACCTTGGACTATGGGACCATAGCAGTAGCTAGATGGTTGTCTTCTCCACCATGTGCTTCATGTTTAGATCTCGTGAGCTGCCTTACATGATCGAGATCATCTTTATGTAATTGTACATGTTTTGTTTGTTGGGATCCGATGAATATTGGTGTTATGTTAAGTTGATGTTCTGAATTTTATCTTATGTTATCTCTATGTTGTTTATGATCTTGCATGCTCTCCGTTGTTAGTAGCTATCTTGGCCAAGTAGATATTAGTGACTCCAAGAGGGGGTATTTATGCTCGATAGTTGGGTTCATGCCTCTATTTAATCTGGGGGAGTGACAGAAACCTCTAAGGTTGTAGATGTGTTGTTGCCACTAGGGAGAAAACAACAATCTTGTATCCAAGGACATTCGTTTTGTTTACATTACACACTTTACTTAATGCAGTTATCTGTTGTTTGCAACTTAATACTCTCGGGGTCCTCGGATGATTCCCCGTGAGTGGATTATTAGTCATAGATGCAGTTGGATGGCGGTCTATGTATTTTGTTGTAATGCCTAGAGTAAATCTCATAGTGATCCTTGACATGTCCATTTTGCATCACTATTTTGTATCATAATTTACTGTTATTCATTGATATATTTCACATTTAGAGATGATACTTATGTTGTTTCCTCTATTTTTACATGTTTGATGATCATTGGAGGGTTTGCTGCCGGAGTCAGGATTCTGCTGGAAAAAGGAGCCAGAAGGAGGACGCGAGAGGAGCCACAGGGTGGGCTCACCACCAGGGGGCTCAGAGATAGACACAGTTGCCTCTACGGGGCGAAAAACACCAGAGAGAGAAAAGCTCTCCGGCAGGCAGAAATCTGCCAGGGAAATTCCTTCCCGGAGAGGGGAGATCGTCGCCATCGTCATCATCATCGTGCTGGACTTCATCGGGATCATCATCACCATCATCCTCATCCTCATCACCAGCACCTTCATCTCCACCATCACCACGCCATCCCGCTGTAACATCTTGAGTTGAATCTTGTCAAATTCTTAGGGGAAACTTTCCCGGTGTTGATTACTCTTGTGGTTGATGCTATTGAGTGGAACCGTTGAATTAAGGTTTATGTTCAGATTGTTATTTACCATTATTTCACCTCTGATCATGATCCATATGATGTCTTGTGAGTAGTTCGTTTAGTCCTTGAGGACATGAGAGAAGTCAAGTCGTTAGTAGTGGAATTATGTTGAGTAATATTTAATGGTTTGATATTTATTTGTTGTGGTGCTATTTCACTAGTGGTGTCATGTGAATGTCGACTACATGATACGTCACCATTTATGGGCCTAGTGAGATGCATTGTGTATTTGGCTACCAATTGTGGGGTTGCTGGAGTGACAGAAACCTAAACCTCCATTGGGAAACCATTGCACCAGGGAGCGTAGGATCTTAGAGTTTAAGGCTATGGTTAGATTTATCTTAATTACTTTCTTGTAGTTGCGGATGCTTGCAAGGGGTATAATCACAAGTGTGTATACATCCTAGAAAGGGTAGTGCGCTAGCACAGGTTTACCCCCATAACACTTATCAAACCAGTAAAGATTATTTAGCGGTATGAAGCAAAAGCACTTGACAGAAACTCCCGTGTGTCCTCGAGAATGTTTGGTCATCATAAGTTACACAATCGGCTTGTCCTTTGCTCTAGAAAGGATTGGGCCACTTGCAGCAATTATTATTACTGTCTTTTATTTACTCGTACTTTATTTACTCGCATTACCAAATACCCCTGAAAACCTGTTTGCTAGTATTTACAGTGAATCCTTGATCAAAACCACTTGTCAACACCTTCTGCTCCTCGTTGGGTTTGACACTCTTATTTATCAGAAGTACTACGATACACCCCCTATACTTGTGGGTCATCAAGACTATTTTCTGGCGCCGTTGCCGGGGAGTGAAGCGCTATTGAAGAGTGGAATTGGTAAAGGTAACGATCGCTGTGAGTATTGTTTTTATTTTTGTCTTTTATTTTTATTTTATTTTGCTATGGAGAGTTCTCAATTTGGTTTCCTATTTGGGAACACTACTGCCACTGTTGGGGATGTGGATGAACCACCACCACCACCCGCTCAATTAGATCCTTTTAAAATACCTATGAAAATTGTTGAACGTGTTATGAATAACTGCTATTCAGGAGATGGAACTGTCCATCCGGGTGATCATTTACTCTTTATACATGAATTATGCGAGTTGTTCAAGTGTGCAGGTATTTCATCAAGCCAGGTTAAGAGGAAGCTATTCTCTTTATCACTGAAAGGCAAGGCTGAGGAGTGGTATTGGCTGCTAAAGGATGGTCCATCTATTGCTTGGAAGGAAATAGTACCTCTCTTTTATTCCAAATTTTATCCTCCAAGTGAAATTCATAAAGATCATAATCAAATATATAACTTTTGGCCTCATGATGGAGAGAGTATTGCTCAAGCGTGGGGGAGATTGAAGTTAATAATGCTCAAATGTCCCATTCATGAGCTCCCCAGTAATATTGTTATTGATAACTTTTATGCAAGGCTCGCTCTTCATGACAAGGATTATTTGGATGCTTCCTGTTTTGGATCATTTACCCATATGAAAGGAGAAGCTAAATGGGATCTTCTTGATCGTATACAAGCAAATGCTGAAGGATGGGAAAACGACAAAGGTAGGAAGTCAGGTATAAATTATGTTTATGAATGCATTAAAGCTTTTATGGGAACTGATGACTTTCATAATGTTAGTACTGTTTATGGTCTTGATTCTCAGATACTTGCTAATTGTTTTAAAGCCTTTGCCTCTTAGCTTGATGTTCCAAAGAAAGATTGGAGCAAGTACCATGCGCCTTATAAAGATTCTATTAGTCATATTCCTGCTAAAACTACTGAAGTTTGTACTGTTGATCGCATTTTGCCTGAACCTTATTTTGAGAAAACACCTTTCCCTGCTAAGGTAAAGGAGCATTCCACTTTGATAAGCGTGCTTAATAAAAGTACCAAGAAAGCTGTAGAACCTGATGAGCAAATTACTATTAAGTCTCCTATAGCCATAGTGAAGGACCTTGTTACTAAAAATGTAGGAGATGAACATATTGTATTTTGTGAAGATGCTTCTAACATTGTTTCACATCCTAGTAGGCCTAGGAAAGCAAGTGTTCCTGTTATTTCTGTCAGGATTGGCGATCATTGCTATAATGGTTTATGTGACATCGGCGCAAGTTCAAGTGCTATTCCTTATGAGCTTTACAAAGAAATCATGCTTGAAATTGCCCCTTGTGAACTTGAAGATATTGATGTGGTTATTCAGCTGGCTAACAGAGAGACTGTCCTGCCAATTGGTATTGTTCGAGATGTGGAAGTTCTATGTGGTAAGACTAAATACCCTACCGATTTTCTAGTACTTGGTAAGGAAGCTAGTGAAACTTGTCCTATTATTTTTGGTAGACCCTTTTTGAATACTTGTAGTGTTGTGATAGATTGTAAGAAGGAGAAAGTTGTGACTAAGTTCGACGGAGAGTCTTATGAGTTCAATTTTTCTAAGTTCGCTAAAACTCCTTATGAAAATGAATTGCCTAATGAAAATTTTCGAGTTGAACAGCTTGCCTCTATTGCTCTTGCTCCTAATAATGCTTTGCAGCAATTTATGGAGGACCATGAAAGTGATGTCTTCAGGAAAGAAAGAGAAGAGATTGACGATATTCTTTTTCGTCAACCACTGTTGATTAAGCACAATTTACCTGTGGAGGATCTTGGTACCACTTTGCCACCTAAGGAAGATCCTGTTTTTGAATTAAAACCCTTACCTGATGATCTTAAGTATGCTTATATAGATGATAAGAAAATATATCCTGTTATTATTAGTTCTAAACTTTCAGGAAAGGAAGAAGAAGGGTTATTGGAAATATTGAGGAAACACCGAGGAGCTATGGGCTATACTCTTGATGATTTAAAAGGGATTTCTCCTACTATATGTCAGCATGCTATTAACATGGAGGAAGATGCAAAGCCGGTTGTTGAACATCAACGCTGCTTAATTCCCAAGATGAAGGAAGTGGTAAGAAATGAGGTATTGAAGCTCCTTGATGCTGGTATTATTTATCCTATTGCTGATAGTAGATGGGTTAGTCCTGTTCATTGTGTTCCTAAGAAAGGAGGTATCACTGTTGTGCCTAATGAGAATAACGAGCTTATTCCTCAAAGGGTAGTAGTTGGTTATAGGATGTGCATTGATTTTAGAAAGGTAAACAAAGTTACTAAGAAGGATCATTATCCTTTACCATTTATAGATCAAATGCTAGAGAGGTTATCTAAGAAGACTCATTTTTGTTTTCTTGATGGTTATTCTGGTTTCTCTCAGATTGCTGTTAAAAAGCAAGATCAAGAGAAAACCACTTTTACTTGTCCTTATCGAACCTATGCTTATAGACGTATGCCGTTTGGTTTGTGCAATGCTCCTGCTACATTTCAAAGATGCATGTCTGCTATTTTTCATGGTTTTTGTGAAGAAATTGTGGAGGTTTTCATGGACGATTTTCTGTCTATGGAACTTCTTTTGATAATTGTTTGCACAATCTTGATAAAGTTTTGTAGAGGTGTGAAGAAACTAATCTTGTTCTAAATTGGGAGAAATGCCACTTTATGGTGAATGAAGGAATTGTTCTTGGACATAAAATCTCCGAAAGAGGTATCGAAGTTGACAGAGCAAAGGTTGAAGCAATTGAGAAAATGCCCTGTCCCAGGGATGTTAAAGGTATTTATAGTATTCTTGGTCAAGCTAGTTTCTATAGGAGGTTTATTAAAGATTTCTCTAAGATTTCAAAGCCTCTTACTAATCTTCTTCAAAAAGATGTACCATTTGTTTTTGATGACGATTGTTAGGAAGCTTTTGAAACTCTTAAGAAGGCTTTAACTACTGCTCCTATTGTTCAACCACCTGATTGGAATTTACCCTTTGAAATTATGTGCGATGCTAGTGATTTTGTTGTTGGTGCTGTCCTTGGACAACGCGTAGATAAGAAATGGAATGTTATTCATTATGCTAGTAAGACTCTTGATGCTGCTCAGAAGAATTATGCTACTACTGAGAAAGAGTTTCTTGTTGTTGTTTTTGCATGTGATAAGTTTAGACCTTACATTGTTAATTCTAAAGTTACTATTCATACTGATCACGCTGCTATTAGATATCTTATGTCGAAGAAGGATGCTAAGCTGAGGCTTATTAGATGGGTGTTGCTTTTACAAGAGTTTGATTTGCATATTATAGATAGGAAAGGTGCTGAAAATCCTGTTGCTGACAACATGTCTAGATTGGAAAATGTTTCTTTTGATCATATTCCTATTAATGATGCTGGAGATAGAACTGCACAAAAGGTTCTACAATCAGGTTTTTATTGGCCAACCCTTTTTAAAGATGCTAGAAAGTATGTTTTTATCTTGTGATGAATGTCAAAGAGTTGGTAATATTTCTAGATGTAATGAAATGCCTATGAGTTACACTCTTGTTATTGAACCATTTGATTGTTGGGGATTTGACTTTATGGGTCCTTTTCCTCCTTCAGAAGGTTATACTCATATACTTGTTGATGTTGATTATGTTACCAAGTGGGTAGAAGCCATACCTACAAAGAGTGTCGATGGTGAGACCTCGTTAAAAATGCTTAAGGATGTTATTTTTCCTAGGTTTGGTATACCTAGATATCTTATGACTGATGGAGGTTCTCATTTTATTCACGGTGGTTTTAGAAAAACTCTTGCTAGATATGATGTTAATCATAGAATTGCTTCTGCTTATCATCCCCAAACTAGTGGGCAGGTAGAGCTTTCAAATAGAGAGATCAAGTCTATCTTGCAGAAGACTGTCAATAGATCTAGGAAAAACTGGGCTAGCAAGTTAAACAATGCTTTATGGGTTTATAGAACTGCTTATAAGAACCCCATGGGCACGTCTCCTTACAAGATGGTTTACGGAAAAGCGTGTCACTTGCCCTTAGAATTAGAACACAAAGCTTTTTGGGCAGTGAAAGAGCTTAATAGGGATTTTAAAATCGCCGGTAAGAAAAGATTGTTAGATTTGAGTTCTTTAGATGAGTGGAGAAACGAAGCTTACGAGAATGCCAGACTTTTCAAAGAGAAAGTCAAGCAATGGCATGATAAGAGAATTCTTAAGAGAGAGTTTCATGTTGGTGAGAAAGTTCTATTGTATAGGTCTCGTCTCAGGTTTTTTGCAGGAAAATTACTCTCAAAATGGGAAGGACCCTATGTTATTGAAGAGGTGTACCGCTCGGGTGCGATAAAGATTGCTTCGTTAAAAGATAATACTACACAAGTGGTGAATGGGCAAAGACTCAAACACTATATTGCTGGAGATTCATATAATGAAGATGTTGATGTTATTCAAACGGTGACTCCGGAAGAATTCATCCAGGACAATATGCAGGAACCTGCAGAGTTCGTTTTCGAATAGGTAACAGTTCTAGTAAAAAAAGGTTCGTGTTAAACTTTTTCACAAATATTTTTGTTGTTTTTACAAAATATGAAAAATCACGAGACAAAAACGGGCAGGAGACGGAGTCCGGTGGCTCCTCACCACCAGGTGGCGCGGGCCCACTCCAGGCCGCGCCACCCTGTGGTGAGAGCATCCCGGAGCTCGTTTCTGTCCCAGTTTCCTCCTGTGATTTCGCCTTGATGTTTAATTTTCGCCTATATAACCCCCCAGATTGCCCGAGCTCTGTATATCATTTTCTCGTCGTGTTTTCATTTCGAGCTGTTTCTGTCAGGAGTTGATCTCAGTTTTAGGAGCCCTTGCACCACGTCTCAGCCCACGTTCCATTACCTGGACGCTATATAAAGGGAGAGTGGGGAAAATCACTGTATACCAGTTCATTGCTTCCGCCGCCGCTGCCATTGTTGCAATCTCTGCGCTCCTCTGATCTCCTGCATAGCCCCCATGCGCAAATCATAGATGCGCGTGAAGCATCTAGCGCAGAAGAACAAGATGACCAAGGGGATGAACGCTGCGACCAGCTGGGTGCCTTCTGTCTTCACGCAGAAGGATCTGAACAAGGCCCGAGCTGATGGCCTCGTCTCTGATGAAGATCAGGTCATCTTCCTGAGCACCGAGCGGATCCCCAAACCTAGAGATGGCTTTTAGGTGATGTTTTTTTCCTTTCTCTTGCGCAGTCTTTCCCTTCCTACCCACGAGTTCCTTCGTGGGCTTTTTTTTACGGTGTGCAGCTTCATCAGCTCACACCAAATTCTATTTTGCACATTGCTTGCTTCATAACTCTTTGCGAGTCGTTTTTGGGGATCGATCCCCACATTCTTCTTTGGAGTTTCCTCTTTCGGCTCCGCCCCAGTGTCGCATTATCGAAGAAACCCAAACTGGGTGGAGCTTGTATTTCTGTCCGTGCTGAATCGCAGTACTTGGAATTTTCCATGGCTGCCTCGGTACAAGGTTGGAGGACTAAGTGGTTTTACATCAAAGACCACAAGATTTCTGCCTCCGACAAATATGGCATTGCTCCATTTGATGCCTCCCAAGAATTGAAGAAATTGGCCTCGTGGGATTCGCCTCCCACGGAAGCTGAGATGGAGGAGATCAAGCCACTTCTAGCCTGCATCCAGGAGCTGAAGGGTGGTAGAGGAGGTGCACTTTCGGGTACTCAACTCATAGCGTATTTCTTGCAACGTCGAGTTCAACCCCTGCAGCATCATCCCTCCAAGTTATATTCTTTTTTTTGGCTTGGAGAATCCTTCTTGAGTATCCGAAGATCTTATGGAGAAGAAGGATCTCGACAAGCGTGTAAGAGTGCTTACTACTCTCACCAAGGATCATAAAGTTGCAGATTTGGCCGCTAGCTGCTTCGACTCCGAGCATCCCTTGCCTGCGGTATGTTATTGTGTTTACTTGTCTTGTTTTTCTCTTATCATTATTCGCCTTGTAACTTTCGGGTTGTTTTTCTTTTCAGGATCATTGACTTCTTGTTTCTCGCCCTCCTCTCCCAGAGGGAGGGGCCATTCCATATGTGCCCATTTCCGCGGCCTCTGAAGCCCCCGAGGCTGAGGACAGCCAAGATGGAGACAAAGGTGAAGATTCGCTGGAAAGGACCAGCTCAACGACGTCACCTCCTCCCGCGCTTTCTGAAGATCTTGGCATTGACAAGAAGAGGAAACGTGTCGAAGAATTCGCTTCCTCGAGTGCCTCTGCTCATAAAACTATGGCCGAGGAAACTTTCACGCTAGAGGGCAACGTAGAGCTCTTCGATCTCATGGACTCGTGAGTGTCCTTCTGCTTGTTTTCGTATATTATGTTTTTCCTATCGACTTCGATAAATGACTTATCTTTTGCTTCTTTTCTCAGTGACGAGGAGAACCCGAAAAGATTTGCTGCTGCCGCCCCTATCACTGATACTCCGGTTGTCGACGAGCCACTGTCACAAGAGGTCGACCCAGCAGCGAAATCTCCAAAAGCTCCCAAGAAGCCTATCAAGAAGGTAGTCACTGTTCGTAGTTCTAAGCGCTTGAAGAAATCGTCAGACTCCAGTGCTACTCTTAAGGCCCATCACTCAACAAGCTCCTCCGACGATGTGCATGAACACACTGGTATATTTACTTCTTTCTTTTGCGTGTTGATACTCACGTTCCATTTTCTGGACAGAACTTGATGAAGAAATTTGTCGCCTTGGGCAATGAATGTGTCGAGTATCTGAAAGCTGCTAAGGCCTCCGAGGGTAAATTTATTTTCCTATATTTGATTGTTTTGTATACCTTTCTTTGCTTCTTTGCTTGACTTTTCTTTCCTCTTTGATGAACTACAGATGCTCTAGCAATAGCCAATGCTCGCATTTCATCACTGGAAGCTGAACTCGAAGCTTCCAGGAAAGCTTTTGATGCTGCCACTGCTGCCAAGGTCAATGCTGAGAAATCCAATAAATCAGCTCTGGCTAAAGCGAAGAAAGCGGAAAAGGCCCTGGCTGATGCTAACAAGGAGCACCTTCAGCGAGAATAGGTCGTGACTAAGCGGCTGAACAAGATGTCTGCTGCTGCTGGAGGTATATTCTATACCTTTCTTTCCTTTTGCTGACTGATGATGGTGCCAGAAAACTCGTTGGCTTGTAGTAAATGACCGGCCAGTTGGTAAACCCCAAGAGAAGGTTTTGATGAATATAGCAGCAAGTTTTCCCTCAGTTAAGAAACCAAGGTTTATCGTCCAGGAGAAAAGCAGACAGTGACGACTGAAGGTGATGCTTGCTAGTTTGCGACAGCATCGGACAATTTATATATGGCGCCTCATCCAAGCTTTGCTTGCTAGCTGCAATGCAGAACCTGCACACAACACAACCAAGTACTTTGCTCCCAACTTGCGATGAGGTTGTCAATCTCACCGGTTTGCTTGAAACAAAGGTTATGAGCGTATCGAGTGGAAAATAGTAGAGTATGCGAGTAAAGTAAACAGTGCGAGTAAAGTAAACAGGTGAGAGCAATATGATGGAAATAGGACCGGGGTCCATAGTTCACTAGTGGTGTCTCTCCATAAGATAAATAACACATGCTAGGTAAACAAATTACAGTTGGGCAATTGATAGAATAAAGATAAACGTGATATGTCAAGAAGATCACTATGAGATTTACTCTAGGCATTACAACAAAATACATAGACCGCCATCCAACTGCATCTATGACTAATAATCCACTCACGGGGATATCGTCCGAACACCCCATGAGTATTAAGTTGCAACCAACGGATAATTGCATTAAGCAAAGTGTGTAATGTAAACAAAGCATATGCCCTTGAGCATATGAATGTTGTTTTCTCCCTAGTAGCAACAGCACATCTACAACCTTAGAGGTTTCTGTCACTCCCCCAGGTAAAATAGAGGCATGAACCCACTATCGAGCATAAATACCCCCTCTTGGAGTCACTAGCAACTACTCGGCCAAGATAGCTACTAACAACGGAGATCATGCAAGATCATAAACAACATAGAGATAACATAAGATATATTTCAGTACAACAACTCAATCATAACACCAATATTCATCGGATCCCAACAAACCAAACATGTAGAATTACATAACGGTGATCTCAATCATGTAGGGCAGCTCATGAGATCTAAACATGAAGCACATGGTGGAGAAGACAACCATCTAGCTACTGCTATGGACCCATAGTCCAAGGTAGACTACTCACTCATCGCTTTGGAGGCAAGCATGGCGATGAAGAAGACCTCTGGTGGCGATTCCCCTCTCTGGCATGGTGCCGGGAAGAGCTTCTGGACCCTCCCGATCTTCGGGTCGACGGCGGCGGCGGATCGCGATGTGTTCTGGAAAATTGATCGGGTCCTTAGATTTTTTCCGTCGGGGGGTCTTTATAGGCGAAGGGGCGATGTCAGAGGTGGAGCCAGGTGGCCTCACGCCAGGGTGGCGCGGCCCAGGCCCTGGCCGCGCCAGCCTGGTGTGTGGGGCCCCTGTGGCCCCCCTCCTACTCTCCTTCGGATCTCTGGAAGCTTCCGGGAAAAATAAGACTTCAAGAACTTGTTTCGTCCAATTCCGAGAATATTTCTTGTGTATCACTTCTGAAACACAAAAACAGCAGAAAACAGGGAACTGGCACTGTGGCAACTTGTTAATAGGTTAGTTCCGGAAAATGCATAAAAGTGCCACGAAGTGTAACGAAACATTAGGCAAATGATGTAAAAACAAGCATGGAGCATCAAAAATTATAGATACGTTGGAGACGTATCAAGCATCCCCAAGCTTAACTCCTGCTCATCCTCGAGTAGGTAAGTGATAACAAAAGAATAATTTTTTAGGTGACATGCACCTACACAATCTTGATCACATATGTAAGCATTTGTGAGCTGGGATCATAAGAACTTAAAACATGGGCATGAAGATATAATCTTGACAATAAGAACTTAGCAACCATGTTGTAAACATGCAAATGAACACAAACAAAAGATCATGAAAATGAAACAATGAAAGTCAAACGTGTGTTCAGATCATAAGGAAAAACATACAAATGGTTTTCAGCTTGTCCTTCATAGAGAGCAAAACATAAATGCATAGGACACCTTCAAGTTTAACAGGGCGACTAGATACAAATAATTTGAGAACAAGTGAAACCAACAATATGAATCAATCAATGAAAACTTTGGGACAATGCACATTATACTAAGAATGACAACTATGCTCTCTTATGGTGCATAAAGAAAGAAGGTGGTGACTCAACATAAAAGTAGAAGAAAAGCCCTTCGCAGAGGGAAGCAGTGATTGCAAGTTTTATAACCTTCAAAAATTATGGTACTTACCGGCTTTGAGCTCTCATTGCCCCCATCATAAGCATCTTGAATGGTTAAAGTTAATGCGAGAACAATTATGATGCATATGCTTGAAAAATCATAAGTTGAAAACCTCGTGCCCCGTGAATACGAGTACCCAAACCTCATGCTACTTTACTTAGAGTCCCAAGCAAGGCTCTTGTCATTGTAAATATATGCATATCATTGAGAACTGCCAATGGGGTACCTCCGTGCCCGATGACATGGAACAAGCCCACACCAAAATGACAGGACAAGCAGACAATGAACACCTCGACATCTCTTTTATTTGCCATTTGTTTAGCTTTTTATTGTGAGATGCGTCGTCGAATGTTCATCATGGGTATGCTGCAAATTTCCACCATGAATTATGCATGGCTTAGATTAGCGGCCCGGTTCCCTAACACATATACAAACTCCATGATCCCCACAAGATTCCCAATTCATTTCACACTGCGGGCATCCATAAACAAAAGATCACGATATCAACTCAATTAAGAAGTGCAATGTTGAAAGCTTGCCCATGACTGCATGGCTGGGCTAGTCTCTAACTTACAACTTGCAAGCATAACAACTCAACATAAGAGACCACAATGTCAAATTTTTAAGAACAGGAAAAAGTAAAGTGTGCCTTCCGGTTCGTGAGAGCTTTACTGACCGAATTTCGCATAACACTGGTAAGAGTTTAATTTGAAGAGAAAATAAAAGCAAGTCAAATTTACTTGGAATAGCAAATTGCTAGTAGGTATGTATGGTGGACACTTTGGAAAACTTTGGCTTTTAGGAGTTGGATGCACGAGTAGAGCTCATACTCAGTACAAGGCGAGGGCTAGCAAAAGACTGGGAGCGACCAACTAAGAGAGCAATAATGGCCATAATCATGCAAAGCGACAAAGCGACATTAAAAGAAGCATAAGATGGCATCAAAAGTCAAAAACTAAATGATCATAGAGGCTATTGGCGACTTTGTAAGAGTCTAACATGTGTGAGCATGCGCCAAGTCAACCCAAATAAAGCATCAAGGAGAAAACCAAAATAATGCTTCCAAACAATAAAAACAACGCATGATTTTTTCAAAGGCTCATTAAGCAATCTCAGTTATTTGAGACAAGTCATGCTACAGCAAAACCACTAAGCATACTATCAAAAAGACATCAAGCATGACATGAAAAAGCCTAAGCCGCAGTCTACACAAGCTCCTTCTTGTACCACTATTTTGCACAAAGCTTTTTCTCTTTTCCAACACCATTCAAACTTTTTATAAACGCCTCTTTTGATGAAAACCAATAAAGATCAGAGGAAAAAATACACCTTGATGAAAAGATATGGCAAGGTCTGAACGCAAATCAAGGCGAAAACGAAAACCAAAAGCAGTAGCAGAAAAAGAAGAACACCCGATCAAATCTGTTTTTCACTCTTATCGCTCAACGAGTGTTCTTGGCAAATGAAAACGAGTACATCTCCTCCAAAGGAAATTTGTTGGGGTCCAACCATTTATTGCAGCAAATAAAACAAACTAACTAAGAAAACTAAAACAACTGACGCTCCAAGAAAAACACATAGTGCATGAAGCAATAAAAATATAGTGTCTTGAAAGGTGACCTGATTTTTGCCGATGAAGAAGGGGTGCCTCGGGGGCATCCCCAAGCTTTGACGCTTGTACTTCTTGGATATTTCTTGGGGTCATGCATGGGCATCCCCAAGCTTGAGCTTTTGTCCATTCTTCAACTCATCTCATCATTCTCCAATCCCTACACTTGAAAACTTCCTTCATACAAAACTAAACACAATTCTATTAGCAACATTAGTGTAAGCATAACATATAATCAACCTCTTTTTTCTTCAGATTTCAACTCAAAACCACCACATATATAGCATATAATACTGTAGCAACTTCTCCAAAAGTTCCGTGATCAAAAGAACTCAAAAGAAAGCGATAAAGTGGCAAACACAAATATTGGCAGAAATCTGTCAAAACTGAACAGCTGAAAAAGGTCGAATTTTTTAGGGGTTTTCTATTGCTCAAATCAAAAAGTGTTCAACTAACAAAAGTTTGGATATAACCTAGGGCATATGCACAAGAAATCTCAGGTCCAAAAGATATACAGAGAATTTATACGAATGTTTACGGTGCAGAACCGAAAACAGTTTCAGGACAGCAACATCCCCAAATCTTACCTCACTCAAATTAGAGGCTTCTCTTGGCACAAAAACGAAATAAACAAGATAAGGAGCGGTCATTACAGTAGTAATGACTTCCAAGACTCAAATAAAAGAAAAAGTACTGAAAATAAAACATTGGGTTATCTCCCAAGAGTGCTTTTCTTTAACGCCTTTGAGCTAGGCGCAGAAAATTGCGAATCAAGTAACATCAAGTGATGAAGCATCAAGCTCATAATTTGCTCTAACAATAGAGTCAAAAAGTAATTTCTTTCTTTTCCTAGGGAAGTGTTCCATACCTTTCTTGAGTGGGAATTGATATTTGATAGTGCCTTCCCTCATATCAATGATGGCACCTACAGTTCGAAGAAAGGGTCTTCCCAAAATAATAGGACATGAGGCATGGAATTCAACGTCCATAACAAGAAAATCAACGGGAACAAGGTTATTGTTAACCACAATAAGAACATCATTAATCCTTCCCAAAGGTTTCTTCTTAGCAACATCAGCAATAGGGACATCAAAATAACATTTTTCAAGCGGTGGTAAATCAAGCATGTCATAAATCTTTCTAGGCATGATAGAAATACTAGCACCTAGATCACATAAAGCATGGAAATCATAAACATTAACATGCATATCAATGATGGGTTCCCAACCATCTTCTAACTTCTTGGGAACAGAGGCTTTTTGCTTCAACTTTTCATCCCTAATTTTTATGAGAGCATTGGTAATATGCTTAGTAAAAGCAATATTTAAGGAACTAGCATTGGGAGTCAAAGCAAGCTTTTGCAAGAACAAAATAACTTCAGATATATTGCAGCCATCAACATCAAAATCATTAAAGGAAATAGAGCTATCATCTCCCACACTCCGAAAAATTTCAGCACTCTTTTGAGAAAAAGTTTTGGCAGTTTTAGGCTTTTTAACACAAGGAGTGGGAGTTTTCTCTACACCAATCAAAGTAAGAGGATTGCTAGCATTAGGAGCAACATCATTAGAGGTAGTAATGGTACATACCTTCATCTCTCTAGCCATCTCATCTTCTCTTTCCCACCTGGCATGCAATTCCGCTAACAATCTAATATTTTCATCAATTCCAACTTGAATAGCGTTAGCAGTAGCAAAAACATTGTTCTCTTTCACATCATTAGGCAACACTTTTAATTTCAGAAGTTCAACATCATGAGCAAGGCTATCAACTTTAGAAGCAAGAATATCAATTTTGCCTAACTTTTCCTCAACATACTTGTTAAAAGCAGTTTGTTTACCGATGAAGTCCTTGAGCATTACCTCAAGCTCGGAGGGCGCGGCCCTAGTGTTGTTGTAGGAATTACCATAAGAATTACCATAACCATTACCATTGGTAGAAGGATACGGCCTATAATTGTTACTAGCAAAATTGTTCCTATAAGCATTGTTGTTAAAATTATTGTTTCTAATGAAATTCACATCAACATGCTCTTCTTGAGCAACCAAAGAGGCTAAAGGAACATTATTAGGATCAACATGAGTCCTATCATTAGCAAGCATAGCCATAATGGTATCAATCTTATCACTCAAGGAAGAGGTTTCCTCAACAGAATTTACCTTCTTACCTTGTGGAGCTCTCTCGGTGTGCCATTCGGAATAATTTACCATCATGTTGTCGAGTAGCTTTGTTGCGGCGCCCAAGGTAAGGGACATAAAAGTGCCTCCAGCAGCTGAATCAAGTAGGTTCCTCGAAGAAAAATTCAGTCCTACATAAAAAGTTTGGACAATCATCCAAGTAGTCAGTCCATGAGTGGGACAATTCTTTATCATAGATTTCATTCTTTCCCAAGCTTGAGCAACATGTTCATTATCAAACTGAGTAAACTTCATAATATTGCTACGCAGGGATATAATCTTAGCAGGAGGATAGTATCTACCAATAAAAGCATCCTTACACTTAGCCCATGAATCAATACTATTCTTAGTTAAAGACAGCAACCAATCTTTTGCTTTTCCTCTCAAAGAAAAAGGAAACAACTTGAGCTTAATAATATCACTTTCTACATCCTTATATTTCTGCATCTCACATAGCTCAACAAAATTGTTGAGATGAGCTGCAGCATCTTCAGTACTAGCACCATAAAATTGCTCTTTCATAACAAGGTTCAACAAAGCAGGCTTAATCTCATAAAAGTTTGCAGCAGGAGCAGGTGGTGCAATAGGAGTGCAGATAAAATCACTATTGTTCGTGCTAGTAAAGTCACACAACTTGGTGTTTTCAGGATTGGCCATTTCAGCAAAACGAAAGTAAACAAGTAAAAACAACTACCAAGGATTCTAATTTTTTTGGGTTTTTGATATAAAACGATGCAGGTAAAATAAATAAAGTAAAGCAAAACAATAAAACAAAGTAAAGGATGTGCGTGCGAAAACTCCCCTCGCAGAAGTCTTCTACTCTTCCCCGGCAACGGCGCTAGAAAACTTGTTGATGGCGCTGTGATGATGGTGCCAGAAAACTCGTTGGCTTGTTGTAAATGACCGGCCAGTTGGTAAACCCCAAGAGAAGGTTTTGATGAATATAGCAGCAAGTTTTCCCTCAGTTAAGAAACCAAGGTTTATCGTCCAGGAGAAAAGCAGACAGTGACGACTGAAGGTGATGCTTGCTAGTTTGCGACAGCTTCGGACAATTTATATATGGCGCCTCATCCAAGCTTTGCTTGCTAGCTGCAACGCGGAACCTGCACACAACACAACCAAGTACTTTGCTCCCAACTTGCGATGAGGTTGTCAATCTCACCGGTTTGCTTGAAACAAAGGTTATGAGCGTATCGAGTGGAAAACAGTAGAGTATGCGAGTAAAGTAAACAGTGCGAGTAAAGTAAACAGGTGATAGCAATATGATGGAAATAGGACTGGGGTCCACAGTTCACTAATGGTGTCTCTCCATGAGATAAATAACACATGCTGGGTAAACAAATTACAGTTGGGCAATTGATAGAATAAAGATAAACGTGATATGTCAAGAAGATCATTATGAGATTTACTCTGGACATTACAACAAAATACATAGACCGCCATCCAACTGCATCTATGACTGATAATCCACTCACGGGGATATCGTCTGAACACCCCATGAGTATTAAGTTGCGAACAACGGATAATTGCATTAAGCAAAGTGTGTAATGTAAACAAAGCATATGCCCTTGAGCATATGAATGTTGTTTTCTCCGTAGTAGCAACAGCACATCTACAACCTTAGAGGTTTCTGTCACTCCCCCAGGTAAAATAGAGGCATGAACCCACTATCGAGCATAAATACCCCCTCTTGGAGTCACTAGCAACTACTCGGCCAAGATAGCTACTAACAACGGAGAGCATGCAAGATCATAAACAACATAGAGATAACATAAGATATATTTCAGTACAGCAACTCAATCATAACACCAATATTCATCGGATCCCAACAAACCAAACATGTAGAATTACATAACGGTGATCTCAATCATGTAGGGCAGCTCATGAGATCTAAACATGAAGCACATGGTGGAGAAGACAACCATCTAGCTACTGCTATGGACCCATAGTCCAAGGTAGACTACTCACTCATCGCTCTGGAGGCAAGCATGGCGATGAAGAAGACCACCGGTGGCGATTCCCCTCTCCGGCAGGGTGCCGGGAAGAGCTTCTGGACCCTCCCGATCTTCAGGTCGACGGCGGCGGCGGATCACGATGTGTTCTGGAAAATTGATCGGGTCCTTAGGTTTTTTCCGTCGGGGGGTCTTTATAGGCGAAGGGGCGATGTCAGAGGTGGAGCCAGCTGGCCTCACGCCAGGGTGGCGTGGCCCAGGCCCTGGCCGCGCCAGCCTGGTGTGTGGGGCCCATGTGGCCCCCCTCCTACTCTCCTTTGGATCTCTGGAAGCTTCCGGGAAAAATAAGACTTCAGGAACTTGTTTCGTCCAATTCCGAGAATATTTCCTGTGTATCACTTCTGAAACACAAAAACAGCAGAAAACAGGAAACTGGCACTGTGGCAACTTGTTAATAGGTTAGTTCCGGAAAATGTATAAAAGTGCCACGAAGTGTAACGAAACATTAGGCAAATGGTGTAAAAACAAGCATGGAGCATCAAAAATTATAGATACGTTGGAGACATATCACTGACTTGCATACTCTCTTATGCTTGCTGATGTATTCCTTGTCTGCTGTTTTCTATTTCCTGGTTTTTATAGAATATACTGAGTTGTCTGCGTCGACTTTGCAACCAGACAACGATCCTCTCTTGGCCGCGGTTAGCTTGTTGGAAGCAAACTGGATATCCGTCCAGGAGATCTTCGAGTTGGTTAACCGCGTGCTTACGCGGATTTTTGTCAGGTTGTGGCCCAAGCAAAAGGCGGAGGTGCCAGATTTGAAAAACCTTGCCAAGGCCTTCGACACCCCTGACGATCCCATACTTGCCATGAAGGGCCTTTCCTTGAAGCGAGGTGCCGAGGGGGCCATTGCATTTTCATATGCACATGGTGAGGAGGTTAACTGGGAGAAGGTGAGCTCATCCCATGGCCGTCCCCGTTCGGAGCTGAAGGTTTTCTTTGAGAAGGCAAAAAAGTATGCGCAGGCATCATGTCGCTAATTTCTCCTTCGGCGGCTTCTGCAACCTCTACTACGCCAATTTCTTCGACTCCAGCAACAAGTGGATCCGTGCCTCCTCCCAACGCTGGTGCTGCTTCTGCTACGCCGACGTCTGCCGCGGATCGTGAGGCCGAGGTGGCGTAGACTTGGCCCCCTGTTGTAATTTTTAGTTTTATTCTGATGTAGCAAACTCTTAGTCGCATGTAGCCCGAGAACTTTAGTCAGAGGGCTTGCCCTATTGTAAATATTTCTTCTTTTGCGAAATGTCGTGTTCAATTCAGCTTCTGAGATGCTTCTCTTTTTCTTTTCTTTTGGCTTCCAGCCTATTCGTGCTGGTAGATCATCGGGTCGTGATCAGGCTCCCTCTCCTGCCGATGTTTTCGACTCTGGGACTTTGTCGCCTCCTCGTCCTTCTTACCAATGTGCTGAGTACTCCTCAAGGATTTCAGACCTTGAGAGCCGCTTGTCTCTGGCAAAGCGCCAAGCGCAGATGGCTATGGATAAGGCCAGCAAATCTTGCGGGTTTATGAAACAGATATCCATTCTTGAGGATAAGGTGTCGGGTCCGATGGCAAAAATCGTGCATCTCGAAGAATGCGACTCCTTCCTCATTGGTATTGTCGAGTCTGTTTGCGAGATGTTGCGATGTGAGGTTCCTTGTGGCTTTTCTCATTTCCTTTTATTCCACTACAGCCGTCTAATATCTATTGTTGTCTTAGGTACTTGTCTGGAATTTGCTGCTGAAGCACGTCGAATTGCTGAGCGAAATACAGCTCTGGAGAAGGCATCAGAGGGGATTGACAGTTTGTGGTCTGATCCTCAACGCCGTCATGCTATTGTGCTGCTTCAAGATCGTGCTCAGCATATTGGAGAGGCAGTTGATGGTTGTCGAAGATCTTTGATAACCATGCATTCTGTCATGCTTCCTCGCAATCCTCTGCCTGGAAGCTTTCCATTGTTACTTGATACTTTCAGATCGAGCCAGCGAATTCATCGATTGATAGAGCTGAACTTGGTGGCTGGAGCCAATTTTGCTCTTGGGTGGGTGCATAAGTGGCATCCAAGGCTTAATTACAGTTCCATGTCACTGAGTTATCCTCCAGGTGGAGCTAGTTTGCGAGTTCATCTGGAGAATACCCTGCAGCCTGCCAGAAGGATTATAGCTAGGCTGTTGCGAGAGGATGCCGCGTTTTTCTGCGAACATCATTACTTAGATCCCCTGGAGGTGGATGATTCTGACAACCCGATATTATGATGTGACACTTGTATGTATTTTTGTGTGTATAATGCGAGAGTTTTTGTTTTCTATCTTTTTATGTTAGAAATTTTATCCTCAGAGCATTTTTACTTTGTTTGTATATTGGTGCGCTTGCCGCAACTTTTGAAGACACGTAAACTCAAATAAGAGGAACTTTTGTCTTTCACTTATGCATATAATGTAAGATACATGGGATGACCCGTGTTCTGGATCTAGAGGGCATTGCCTTGGAATAACTCGTGGCTTTTACAGCCTTATTGTCCTACTCTACTAATTTGTATGCCTTGCCGCCTATGTTGCTTGAGTCTACTCTTCTTCTCCTGTAGGCTTCTCTTGTTCTGGTAACTGTACCCGGGGCTTCTTTACTTCTGGTTCCTTGGGGTTTCCTTCGAGTTGCTGTGCGACTCCTGTAGTCGTGCTTTTTGTTTTGTAGTTATGTTCCTCGTAGCAGCCATCATGCCGAAGTTTTGGGCCATCTTGTGAAATTCCTTGTCACATAAATCTGATAACTCGAAGCTTCCTTTGACTTTAATAATTCCTTTGGGTCCTGGCATTTTTAGTACCAGGTAGGTGTAATGAGGTACTGCCATGAATCGCGAAAACGCGGGTCGTCTGAGGATCGCATGATATTGTGATGGCTAGTCCATGACTTCGAAGTTGAGTTTCTCTCTTCTGTAGTTTTGCCGATTTCTGAAGCAGACGTTGAGTGCTAATCGACCAAGTGGATAGTTAGCACTCCCTGGGACTATTCCATGAAAGGAGCAATCAGTTGGCTTCAGGAACTCCAATGAAATGTGCATTGCCCGTAAAGTTTTTGTGTAGATTAGGTTTATCCCACTTCCTGCATCCATAAATATTCTGTCGACATCGTACGTCCCTATTTGAGCTTTGAGTACCAAGGGCGCATTTCTTAGCCGAGGTACTGTTATTGGATGATCGTCTCTGCTGAATTCTATGGGTTGCTCTGACCAATGCAGATATTCCGTTGTTGCTGGAGGTGAAGTTGTTGCGAGGTTAACTTGTCGAGTTATGCTTTTCTCCTCTTTGTTCGACTTGGGCACTGGCTGTGTCATTGCTGTAATGTGCCCTTTAGATGGAACATATCCTTCGTCATCGTTGCGTCCCTAGTTTGATTGATCTTGGCCCTTGGGAGCTCCACTGCTTCCTTGTTGGGTTGCAGGTGTGTTGCTTGTGTTTCCTTCGTATCCCTGCCGTTTTGCCTCGGCTTGCTTGTTAAGTGCTGCTTCTTGTAGCTTCGAGAACATGGTGCAATCTTTCATTGCATGTCTGGATACTCGTTTCCCATCGACAAACGCAGAGTGAATATGACATGGCCCGTTGAGCATATCTTCTGGCGATGGGTTGTACTCTCTGGATTCCCTTGGCGGAAACTTTTTATAATCTTCTTTGTCATAGCTACGGTATCCCGAACTTTTACGATCGTTGCCTTGGTAGATGTTATCTTTATATCCTACGGCTACTTGGCTGTGAGAACCGTAATTGTCGTAATTGCGAGATCTTCTCCTTTGACCTCCATATCTATTTCCTCTATTGTCCTCTGGCAATCGCGTGTGTTTATTGTTGCATGCATCTTCTCCATCTGCAAATCTGTTTGCCACATCCATTAGATCTGATACTGTTTTCGGCTTGATTCTGCCCATCTCTTCGACTAGGTCTCCCCGTCGTAACCCGACTATGAATGCGTCTATTGCTCTTTCATCCGAGACTTCGACTGCCGAATTTTTTATTATACTCCACCTTTGGATATATGCTCTTAATGTATCCCCGCGTTGCTGCACGCAGGCTTTGACTTCTTCTATGGATGCTGGCCACTTGTACGTCGACTTGAAGTTACTCGTGAATTGTTTTGTGAGCTCCTCCCAGCTTCCAATTGTTTCCTTTCCTAGTTTGCTTAACCATGACCTTGCTGCACCGGTGAGGTGTCATTGCAAACTTTGCATTGCAGTTTCCCTGGTTCCTCCTAATAGTTTTACTGCTTGTAGATAGTCTAAAAGCCATGACTGTGGCTCCTGAGATCCATTGTACTTTTGTTGGTCATGGGGTAATTTGAAACCTTTGGGTACTGGCGTGATGCGAACCCTACGGGTAATGCATGGCGCCCCATCTCCTTTTCATCGTCTTCGTAGTCATATGTTCTGTTGGGAGTTCTGGATCGTCGGGTTCCTTTGTTCTTTGGACTGTTGTATCGTCTTGGTGATGGCGTCCTAGATCGGTGACTTCCACTTCTATGCCGAGGACTGTTGTGACGGCGTGGCGATCTTGGTTTATGGGTTCCTTTGTTGCGATATGCCTCCTCCTCTTTTGCTGATAATTTATTGCCTACCATCTTCAATCCATTTAGCGCTGCGCGGTGCATATGTTCCCTCGGGTCTCCTGGATTTGGTCATGTTGTATGCAGGTATGCTTGAGCTGCCACCAATGCTGCTTCAGGAGTTTTTGGTATAATGTTTCCTTGCTCATCGACCGATAGGAAGGACGAGTCGAGGTTTTTCGAGATACTTTGCCTTTCTGAGTACTCGAGATTTTCATATCTTGATCCATGTTGATGATGCCTTCTGTTTGTGTACGACGCGTCACTACGTGCTCTGTGAGCAACGTCGCTTGCTGCAATGGCTGAGTCCTTCCTTTTCTGTATTTCAATCTTTTCCTTTGCTAATTGCTTCGCCTACTGCCTTAGGGCGTAATGGTATCCCAAAAGCATGTTTTGACTGGAATTTGTTGGTATTGGTGTGTCATGCTCCACGGCTGTCTTGATTGTTTTCCACTCATCTACTGATAGTCGAATTTTCTCCCTTGTTGCGAGGGAGTCAGCGGTTTCTCCTTCTGCTAAGTGATTTGCTCCTCTATTTATGTTTGCTGGATTAAGCACTGGGTTGTTGTTGTCGTCAAGTTCTTCTGAATTGTCTCCTGTGATGGCGAGTATCTGGTATCGATTGTCGAGTTTGCTGTTGTGACTTGAGAAGATCGAATTGTCATCTTCAGAAAGTTCTAATCCCGTCTTCCAGGTGTCTGTTGATTGATCTGAGGTGTCGTCGTGGCAGATCATGAGATCTTCGAGTTGCACTTCTAAGTCAAAATTCTCCATGGTTTCGTCGCCTCCTGCGGTTTTTCTTTCTTCTGCTTCTGCCAAGCTGACCGGCGAGTTTACCTCGCTGGAAGAGCCTTCTGATGATTCCATCATTGCTACTGTCTCGGGCTCACTTGCCAACGGATCCGGTTTCGCTGGATCTGAAAGGCGAATCGAACCTAGTGATCCGACGCGAAAGTTTAAACTTCCGATCGTGAACTCCATATCTTGATCCATGCTCTCGAATACTTGCGAGAAACTTGACTGGTGAGGTTGAAAATCAACGGTTCCGAAGGGTATCTGAATTTCATCGACTTGCGGATTGCTGTTGGCTAAAAGCGAAAAAGCCATCGAATTCATGACTCTAACGCCCAGGTCCCCATGGTCGACGCCAATTGACGAGGGTTAAACTCGACAAATGTCCTAGATGAAGGACTTAGGATCGGGGAAATAGGGCGTCGGATGAACTCGAAGGTAAATTCAGTCAAACAAGGTGGCTATGAAAGTAAACGTGGGTGTAGAATCTGGCTTGCTTTCAATCTGTCCCACACCGTCCCCTCCTGGCCCCTATATATAGGTGGCCAGGTCTCGAGGATCGGGTGGGATCCGACACAGATTACAATATCGACATACGACATGAACTCATATTTCGACTAGTATTACAATTGGTCCTAGCCTAAAGGGCCTTAGGGGTACTCAACTGACAGGCTCTATTATCTATACCCTTGTCAACCATGGACTCTACAAGCAATGACAAGGAGAAGATGCCTTCAGGAGATGATCACCAAGACCTCGAGCCAAAGGAGGAGGTCGGGAGTGAAGCCGAGAAGGAGGAGATAGAAGAAGAGCAACACTCGGTCCCACGTGCTGTCATTGCAAGTATCGGAGTGGTGACGAACCCTAGCAAGTTTAAAAGAAGCTCATGGATGAGCACCGGAGGGGGTGTGCCGCGTAACACCTTAGCTCCACGGACATCCCCGTCAAGCAACAACCACTTCCATACTCTAATACATGAGCATCAGTTTATAAAGGTACCAAGGTCACGATTGCCCTCTGGTTGGGATATAGATCGTTCTAACAATGCAGGGAAAGAAAGCTCTAAGAGTGGAGAAGGATGGGGAAATAATTCCAAGAGTTGGGATTCTCAGGCTGATAGGTTCATGAGCCATATTGAGCACAATTCAGAGATGATTCGTAACCTCAGCTACAAGATTGATGACTTGAGAGATTTGATTGAGAAGCTTATCAAAGACTCACCACCACCACCAAAGGAGTAATTCGTCATTGGTATAGGCATCCCCTTGGTTTGTTCCAAGCTTGGGGGAGTGCCGCGGTATCACATCATTATCTTTTACTCATTTACTTTTCAAGTAGAGTCATATCATGAATAGAGAAGTTATCTTATAGAACAGTTTGCAGTGTGGAAGTATCCTCCTTAGTTGGTTATCCATGTATCCCTTGGTGTGAGTTGCGGTAATGAAATATTAATGAGAAGTTCTATCGTTTACTCTCCGCACACTTTATCTTAGTTTGCAATTTTTCTTATATGATTAGTCTTGTTGATTAGTATTGGTATCACTTTGGAGCATAAGTAAATTTAGTTGGTTTTGGCAAACTTAGCTTGGTCAGTATCAACATTACCTTGAGGTTTGAGTAGAAAAAGAAAGAAGTGCTAGTGGCTACATCACTTCGGCTTTCCTTCATGTTTGGCTCATAAGAAATAGTATTCTCAAGTTAAAATATTTTGTACTTTCAAGGGAGTTTGCATGATTGTTCCTATTATATATATGTTTGTTTGTTTCATGCAACTCTTATTCTTGCTACCTAGCCTTGCTAGCCAAAACCTATACTGAGAGGGAATACTTCTCGTGCATCCAACTCCCAAAAACCAAGTTACTTCCAAAGAGTCCACTATAAATTCCTATGCATGGTATTTCAAGCCATTCCAAGTAAATTTTCATGTGTGGTGGCTTGGTGTTGATGATGTAAATGACCGGCCAGTTGGGAACCTCAAGAGAAGGTGTGATGAATATAGCAGCAAGTTTTCCCTCAGTTATGAAACCAAGGTATGTCAATCCAGTAGGAAAAAGCCAAACGTCTGAAGATGATGCCTTCTAGTTGCGTGACACTCTAACAAGGGCGCCGTTAACGATTCTTGTTAGCGCGTCTTCAACTAGCAGCAATGTGGAACCTGCACACAACACAACCAAGAATTTTGCTCCCAACTTATGATGAGGTTGTCAATCTCACCGGTTTGCTGTAAACAAAGGTATGAGCGTATCGAGTGGAAAGCAATAGTAGTATGCGAGAAAGTAAACATTACGAGTAAAGTAAACAGGTGATAGCAATATAAATGAAATTGGATCGGGGTCCACAGTTCACTAGTGGTGTCTCTCCATAAAATAAATAACAACATGCTGGGTAAACAAATTACAGTTGGGCAATTGATAGAATAAAGATAATGTGCATATGTCGAGAGGATCACTATAAGATTTACTCAGGGCATTACAACAAAATACATAGACCGCCATCCAACTGAATCTATGACTAGTAATCCACCCACGAGGATATCGTCCGAACACCCCATGAGTATTAAGTTGCGAACAACAGATAACTGCATTAAGCAAAGTGTGTAATGTAAACAAAGCATATGTCCTTGGACATAAGAATGTTGTTTTCTCCCTAGTGGCATTAGCACATCTACAACCTTAGAGGTTTCTGTCACTCCCCCAGATTAAGTAGAGGCTTGAACCCAACTATCGAGCATAAATACCCCCTCTTGGAGTCACTAGTATCTACTTGGCCAAGATAGCTACTAACAACGGAGAGCATGCAAGATCATAAACAACATAGAGATAATATAAGATAATATTCAGCACATCAACTCAATCATAACACCAATATTCATCGGATCCCAACAAACACAACATGTAGAATTACATAACAGTGATCTCGATCATGTAAGGCAGCTCACGGGATCTAAACATGAAGCACATGGTGGAGAAGACAACCATCTAGCTACTGCTATGGACCCATAGTCCAAGGTAGACTACTCACTCATCACGCCGAAGGCAAGCATGGCGATGAAGAAGACCTCCGGTGGCGATTCCCCTCTCCTGCAGGGTGCCGGGAAGAGCTTCTGGACCCTCCCGATCTTCGGTCGACGATGGCGGCGGATCGCGATGTGTTTCTGGAAAAGTGATCGGGTATTTAGGTTTTTCCCGTCGGAGGGTCTTTATAGGCGAAGGGGCAGCATCAGCGGTGGACCAGGGTGGTCTCACCCATAGGGGGCGCGGGCCAGGGGCTGGCCGCGCCACCCTATGGTGAGGCCAGCCTCTGGCTTGGCTCCGACCCCTCTTCAGTGTTCTGGAAGCTTCGTTTAATATCTGGACGTTCGGCTTTTGTTTCGTCCGATTCCGAGAATATTTCCCGTGTAACTTTTCTGAAACACAAAAACAGCAGAAAACAGGGAACTGGCACTCTGGTATCTTATTAATAGGTTAGTTCCGGAAAATGCATAAAAACGCCACGAAGTGTAACGAAACACTAAGCAAATGGTGTCAAAACAAGCATGGAGCATCAAAAATTATAGATACGTTTGAGACGTATCAGCATCCCCAAGCTTAACTCCTGCTCGTCCTCGAGTAGGTAAGTGATAACAAAGAAATAATTTTTGAGATGACATGCACCTACACAATCTTGATCATCTATGTAAGCATTGTGTGCTGGGATCAAAAGAACTTAAAACATGGGCATGAAAGATATAATCTTGATAGAAGAAACTTAGCAACCATGTTATAACATGAAAAACAACACAAACGAAAGATCATGAAAAATGAAACAATGAAAGTTAATAGTGTTCAAATCATAAGGAAAACATACAAATGGTTTTCAGCTTGTCCTTCATGAGAGAGCAAAACATAAATGCATAGGACACCTTCAAGTTTAAGAGGGCGACTAGATACAAATAATTTAAGAACAAGTGAAACCAACATCATGAATCAGTCAATGATAAACTTTGGGACAATGCACATTATACTAAGAATGACAAGTATGCTCTCTTAGACGGTGCATAAAGGTAGAAGGTGGTGACTCAACATAAAAGTAAAAGAAAGGCCCTTCGCAGAGGGAAGCAGTGATTGCAAGTTTTATAAACCTTCAAAAATGATGGTACTTACTAACTTTGAGCTCTCATTGTCCCCATCATAGGCATCTTGAATGGTTAAAGTTAATGCGAGTACAATTATGATGCATATGCTTGACAAATCATAAGTTGAAAACCTCGTGTCCCGTGAAATACGAATACCCAAACCTCATGCTACTCGACTTAGAGTCCCAAGCAAGCTCTTGTCATTGTAAATATATGTGTATCATCAAGAACTGCCAATGGGTACCTCCGTGCCCGATGACATGGAACAAGCCCACATCAAAATGACAGGACAAATAGACAATGAACACCTCGACATCTCTTTTATATACCATTGGTATAGCTTTTTATTGTGAGATGCGTCGTCAAATGTTCACTATGGGCATGCTGTAAATTTCCACCATGAATTATGCACGACTTAGATTAGCGGCCCAGGCATTTCTCTAACACATATACAAACTCCATGATCCCACAAGATTCCCAAATTATTTCACATCGCGAGTATCCATAAACAAAAGATCACGATATCAACTCAAATAAGAACTGCAATGTTGAAAGCTTGCCCCATGACGGCATGGCTGGGCTAATTTCCAACTTACAACTTGCAAGCATAACAACTCAACATAAGAAAGCCACAATTTCAAATTTTTAAGAACGAGAAAAGTAAAGTGTGCCATCAGGTTCGTGAGAGCTTTACTGACCAATTTTCGCAGAACACCAAAAAGAGTTTAATTTGAAGGATAGATAAAAGCAAGTCAAATGTACTTTGGAATAGCAAATTGGTAATAGGTATATATGGTGGACACATTGGAACAACTTGGTTTTTAGGAGTTGGATGCACGAGTAGAGCTCATACTCAGTACAAAATGAGGGCTAGCAAAAGACTGGGAGCGGCCAACTAAGAGAGCAATAACGGCCATAATCATGCAAAGTGACAAAGCAATATTAAAAAAACATAAGATGGCATCAAAAGTCAAAAACTGAATGATCATAGAGTCTTATGGTGACTTTGTATGAGTCAAACATGTGTAAGCATGCGCCAAGTCAACCCAAATAAAGCATCAAGGAGAAAACCAAACTAATGCTTCCAAATAATAAAAACAACGCATGATTTTTTCAAAGGTTCTTTAAGCAATCTCAGTCATTTGAGACAAGTCATGCTACAGCAAAACCACTAAGCATACTATCAAAATGACATCAAGCACGACATGCAAAAGCCTAGGCCGCAGTCTACACAAGCTCCTTTTTGTACCACTTTTTGCATAATTTTTTTCTCTTTTCCAACACCATTCGAACCTTTTTGAAACAACTCTTTTGATGAAAACCAACATGGACCAGATGTCAAAATACACCTTGATGAAAAGATATAACAAGATCTGAACAAAAATCAAGGCGAAAAAATGAAAATTAAAAGCAGTTCTATAAAAAGAGAACACTCGTTGAACGATAAGAGTGAAAAACGGAGTGTTCTTGGCAAATGAAAAGCAAGGCAACTTCTCCAAAAGGAAATTTGTTAGGGTCCAACCATTTATTGCAGCTATCAAAACTAAAAAAAACTGAAAACTAAAACAACTGACGCTCCAAGAAAAACGCATAATGCATGAAGCAATAAAAATATAGTGTGTTGAAAGGTGACCTGATTTTTGCCGATGAAGAAGGGGTGCCTCGGGGGCATCCCCAAGCTTTGACGCTTGTCCCTCTTAGATATTTCTTGGGGTGACATGGGCATCCCCAAGCTTGAGCTTTTGTCCATTCTTCAACTCATCTCATCATTCTCCAATCCATACACTTGAAAACTTCCTTCATACAAAATTAAACACAATTCTATTAGCAACATTAGTGTAAGCATAATAATGAATCAAACCCTTTTTGCTTCAGATTTCAACTCAAAACCACCACATATAAAGTATATACTACTGTAGCAACTTCCCTAAAAGTTTCGTGATCGAAAGAACTAAAAAAGAAAGCGATAAAGAGGCAAACACAAATAGTGGCAGAAATCTGTCAAAACAGAACAGCTGACAAAGGTCGATTTTTTTGAGGGTTTTATGTTGCTCAAATCAAAAAGTGTATAACTAATGAAAGTTTGGATATAACCTGGGGCATATGAACAAGAAATCGCAGGTCAAAAAGATATTCTGAGAATTTTCACGAATTTTTACGGTGCAGCACCGAAATCTGTTTCAGGACAGCAACATCCCCAAATCTTACCTCACTCAAATTAGAGGCTTCTCTTGGCACAACAATGAAATAAAAAGGATAAGGAGCGGTTATTACAGTAGTAATAAATTCCAAGACTCAAATAAAAGAAAAAGAACTGAAAGTAAAACAATGGGTTATCTCCCAAGAGTGCTTTTCTTTAACGCCTTTGAGCTAGGCGCAGAAAGTGCGAATCAAGTAATATCAAGTGATGAAGCACTAGGGTCAACGGGTACCTTACGCCTTCCTCTCCTACCTTCGCTCTTAACTTTAGGGAACACATGATTATTGCAAGGTGAAGAGATGAATCTTATGGTGCCTTTTCCCACATCAATGACGGCGCCTAGGAGCTTTAGTAGAGACCTTCCAAGTGTGATTTGTCCTTTTCCTACACATTCAATAACAAGATAATCATTAGATACCATTTTTCCTAGGACTTTTGTATAAACTCCTTCAGCTATTCCAATGGGAAATACAGTGGCATTGTTAGTAAGAGAAATTTCTTCTCCCCCCTCAGAAAGTTTCCAAAGACTCCAAGATTCATAAACATCCTTTGGCATAAGACAAAATTCAGACATAATATCACAACGAGCATGAAAAGTTTCACCATTAATGGTGATTTTTACCGTGGGTTACCAACTCGAAGGTTCAGAATTTATTGGCAAATAATCATAATACTGGCGCAAAGTACTATAGCAAGTATTCAAACAAGAAGTGTGAGTCTCAAGAGTATTAAGTCTATAAAAAATGCTCACAAGAGAGGAATCAAAATCAGTTGGCATGCTGTAAATTGTAATCAAATTTTTTAAAATATTGAAGGCTTGATCTCCATCACAATGAAGGAAATCTCCTTCTGCAGTAGCATCCAAAGCATATCTATAACGAAGAGCACGTCCAAAGTAAAAGCAACTAAGAAGCAAACTCAAAGTCATTTTCGGTTCAGTTTTTCATGCCAATCATAAATTCTAGACCAAGCTTCTTTGAAACTTTCCTCACTCTTTTGTTTGAAAGTGAAAATCATATCCTCGGGCGACATAGTAGTAGCAACTAAACTAGACATAATAAACAACTATAAAGGAAACTAATTTTTTTGTGTTTTTGATAAAACAATGCAAGTAAAAATAAAGTAAAGCAAAACAATAAACAAAGTAAAGGATGTGCGTGCAAAACTCCCCTTACAGAAGTCTTCTTTTTCCCTAGCAACGGCGCCAGAAAACTTGTTGGTGGCTCGGTGTTGATGATGTAAATGACCGGCCAGTTGGGAACCCCAAGAGAAGGTGCGATGAATATAGCAGCAAGTTTTCCCTCGGTTATGAAACCAAGGTATGCAATCTAGTAGGAAAAAGCCAAGCGTCTGAAGGTGATTGATGTCTATGCACGCGTCTGTTCTTGTAGACAGTGTTGGGCCTCCAAGTGCAGAGGTTTGTAGAACAGCAGCAAGTTTCCCTTAAGTGGATCACCCAAGGTTTATCGAACTCAGGGAGGAAAGGGTCAAAGCTATCCCTCTCAAGCAACCCTGCAATTATGATACAGAAAGTCTCTTGTGTCCCCAACACACCCAATACACTTGTCAGATGTATAGGTGCACTAGTTCAGCGAAGAGATAGTGAAATACAAGTGGTATGGATGATTACAAGTAGTAAATACAATCTGGAATAAAAATGGCAGCAAGCAAACATGTAACAAAATAGTAAGTAAACGGTGTGCAATGCTTGGAAACAAGGCCTAGGGATCATACTTTCACTAGTGGACACACTCCCAACAAATATAACATAATTGAACCAATAGATAACTTCTCTTCACTATGGTACTCTGAATTACTCTCCTATTGAATAACACTAATCATTGCGTAGGGCTACGAAGCACTCCTCAAAGTTCATCAAGTACTTGACAAACACCACTCATAGATATATCCAAATCAAATCACAACTCAAGATAAATATTATTGCAACTTAGACCAAGTACTAACACGGTGCACACACTGTCAACATTACACCATGAAAGGAGGAATAGATCACTTCAATACTATCATAGTGATAAATATTCTCATAATCCATAAGAGATCACAATCATAACCTAGACCAAGTACCAACATGATGCATGCACTGTCACCGTTACACCATGGCAGGAGGAATATATTACTTTAATAACACACTAGAGTACACATAATGAAGAAGAGTAATATCTACTTATTCAACATGATACAAAGCTCACGATCACATAAAGATCACATCATGGGAGAGAGAGAGGTGAACCACATAGCTACCGGTAGAGCCCTCAGCCCCGGGGGAGAACTACTCCCTCCTCATCATAGGAGACAGTAAGGTTGATGGAGATGGCGGTGAGGTCGATGGAGACGGCGGAGACGGCGATGGAGACTGATGGAGATGGCTCCGGGGGCACTTCCCCGTCCCGGCAGGGTGCCGGAACAGAGACTTCTGTCCCTCGAAATTTGGCTTCGACGGCGGCGGCGCTGCGGAACTGTTCTGGAAATTTCGCCGACTCCCCTAGGGTTTTCCGTCCCGAGGCTTTATATAGGCGAAGGGGCGTCGTCAGGAGGCAATCAGGGGCTCCTCACACCAGGTGGGCGTGGCCAGGGGCTGGGTCGCGCCCCCTACGTGTGAGGGCGGCCTCTGGTCCCCCCTCCGGCTCTCTTTCGGTCTTCGGGAAGCTTTCGGGAAAAATAAGACTTTTGGAACTTGTTTCGTCCAATTCCGAGAATATTTCCTGTGTAGCTTTTCTGAAACACAAAAACAGCAGAAAATAGGGAACTGGCACTGTGGCATCTTGTCAATAGGTTAGTTCCGGAAAATGCATAAAAGTGCCACGAAGTGTAACGAAACAGTAGGCAAATGGTGTAAAAACAAGCATGGAGCATCAAAAATTATAGATACGTTGGAGACGTATCAAGCATCCCCAAGCTTAACTCCTGCTCGTCCTCGAGTAGGTAAGTGATAACAAAATAAATAATTTTTGAGGTGACATGCACCATCACAATCTTGATCATATAGGTAAAGCATTGAGTGCTGAGATTAAAGAACTTAAAATATAGACATGATAGACATAATCTTGATAATAGAAACTTAGCAACCATGTTATAACATGAAAATGAACACAAACAAAAGATCATGAAAATGAAACAATGAAAGTCAAACGTGTGTTCAAATCATAAGGAAAAACATACAAATGGTTTTCAGCTTGTCCTTCATGGAGAGCAAAACATAAATGCATAGGACACCTTCAAGTTTAAGAGGGCGACTAGATACAAATAATTTGAGAACAAGTGAAACCAACAATATGAATCAATCAATGAAAACTTTGGGACAATGCACATTATACTAAGAATGACAACTATGCTCTCTTAATGGTGCATAAAGATAGAAGGTGGTGACTCAACATAAAAGTAAAAGAAAGGCCCTTCACAGAGGGAAGCAGTGATTAAACATGTGCTAGAGCTTTTCATTTGTAAAACAGAGAGATAAAATTGGTTTTGAGAGGTGGTTGTCTTTGTCAATGACTGGCAATGGGGTTCTTACTATCTTCCATACAAAAATGAAGCAAGTTTTTGAGAGAGAGATTGGCACTTTTGTGCTCTTTTATAAATCTTGGCACTCCTCCCCACCTTTTTTCCTTTCTCAAACCATGGCTAACCGATTCCATCGGGTGCCCACCAACATTCACATACCATGGAGGAGTGCCTTTTTTCTTTCTTTTTTTTCTCTTTTTTTCCTTTTTGGAATAATACAATATGGAAGATAGCAAATCCGACCACTACGTCCCCATGAGCTGAAAACAGTGTCACAAAACGAGAAGTATTTTGAAGGTTTTTTTCAAAGGTAGCACATGAAAAATTACTTTGGAATGGCTTACAAATACCATGCATAGGAATTTATAGTGGACACAATGGCAAACTTGGTTTTTAGGAGT